>JAPPVO010000029.1:37169220-37466144 GCA_030407325.1 Camellia japonica
ATTAAACCAACTCTTTGTACTCTTCAGCCGAAGTAAGTTTATGGCTGAAGAGTGGTTGGCAGGATGAAACCAACTCTTTGTACTCTTCAGCCAAAGTAAGGGTGGCAGAAGAATGGTTGACTGGATTAAACAAACTTTGGGTACTCTTTAGCCGAAGTAAAGACATCGGTTAAAGAGTGGTTGGCTAGTAAGCTAGATAGCTAAAACTGAAATACGGTATATCGGCCCAGAATATTTCAAATAGCAGTTGGAAAGCAAGCATTCAAACCGAGATCACAGTTGGAAACATTGAAAATTCATTACAAGTACAGAACTGGAGTAAGAGTTTAGCACAAAAGATTTTTTCATTGAAATGCAAAATGAAGTACAACGACAGGGCCGCAGCCCGGTTACAAGTCCAAAAATAAAAGAAAATTACAAAATTAGCTAAAAAGATCCTCCAGATCGGCATCAACATCAACCCGAACACCGGTGTCAGAAGCCAGAACAGTCTCAGTTTGAAGCTCGGTCTCTATTAGAAGCACGGTCTAGGTTGTCAAGTCTTCAACCGTTGGCTCCAACCGAGCTGATTGATCATCTGTTTGCCCATTGACAGCTGGAGTTTCAGATTGCTCATTTTCTTCATCATCATCAGACGCCTCAAGAAATTGCTTCTGGAGATCGGCAGCATATTCCGCCAATGAGACCGGAATGAAATACTGTGGAGCATTGTAAACCTCGGTGCCGGAGTCGCAACCGAGCTGCTCCACAGCACCTCGCCAGCCACACTTGAAGAACAAATCCTTGGTGGCCTCACATTGCGGAATGTAGAGGGCTTCCGCCTCCTTGAAACCTTCAGTGTTGGCATCATTCGCCTTCACCTTCAGCTCGGCGATCTCAGCATCTTTTTTCCCTTCGAGCTTGACTAGCTCACGAAGGTACTTATCTTTCATCACGGCCAACGCTTTCTGTTTATCGGCTTCAGCCGAGGTAACTAGTCCGGTAAGACGAGCTACCTCGGCTTCTAGCTCGGCGGTCTTTTGGTGAGATTCTTTTAATTCGGTTGTTTTTGCTTCGGCCTCTGCCATGGCTTGCCTCGCCGTCTTCCTGAGCTCAAGCACCTTCTGATGAGCAACTTGGCTCTTTTGGAGAGACTGAAATAATTGGAAAGCAATCAGATTCAAAACCGAACTAAAAGTTAGCAAAAATTGAGAGACTAGAAGGCATCTTACCAGGATCATGGATTTGGTAGCCGACCGGATGGCCCTCAGCTCGGTTAGGTGCTGATGGTGTTCCATGTCTGCTGGAAGGCAAACACTTTTGGCAAGGTTGAATGCCATCAGGTGATCCTTCTCAGCGACCACCGAATCAGTTGCTTGTATATCTCGGTTCTGAAATCTGAGCTTGGGTACCCATCTGGTGGTAGCTCGGCCGGATGGCTCGGGTTGTGGACTTGGTGGATGGCTTGGTGGAAGGATGGTTTCTTCTTCGTCCACAAGACGCTGCTCGGTTGGGATAGTCCGGGCGCGCTTGGATGGGCGTGATGAGGAAGGCTGTTGAGAAGGGAGAGCCACCACGGTCTCTGTTGCCTGGGTTGGTGGTGGTGCTTCAGGCCTGCTGGTTTCGGTCAAAAGGGCGCGGACTCTGCTTCTCTTGGCCATTTCCTGTTCGGCTGTCAGTGGAATTAGGTTGATCTGTGGCAAGGTTGGGTCCGGTTCTGGGGCGTCCTCAAGTAGAAAATCGGTCACTCGGGCCTTTCGACGACCACTGTATCTGTATGTCGGCTCAAATTTTAGAAGCTTGGTCCAACTCCTCACTGGGTACCGCAGTGCGGCACGAAGTACGCCCAGGTTGGGGTGGCTGTATAATGAGTAAAGATGGGGCTGAGTCTGCAAAAAGAAAACAACTGTCAGTGCGGTTCAAAGGCCAGGCAACCGAAATAAAGAGAAGCGTGAAGAGTGACCGAAGTAAAATATACCAGGGATTCCTTTATTCCAATTGATACTTCGGCCTGGGATTTGGGCTTGATGATCCTCAAAATTCCCAGATACCTAGAAAAAATCATCGTCATTTAGGTCTTTGTCTGGCGTATCTTTTATTATTTTTTCTCTGCGCCGCCGTATCCTATAGACCCAGCCGTCATCCTTGGAGCCAATGGAGTATTGGTGGAGTATTTCGGCAAGACCGAGGTTGAGACCGGCTTGGCGATTTAGTTCGGCTATACCCATTATTATTCGGTATGAGTTGGTGGAAAGCTGGGTTGGGCATAGTCTGGTTTGCCTAAGGAATTCACAAATCAAGGGTTGGACTGGGAATCTCAGTCCGGTTTCTATTATGGAGAGAAGGGTGAAGGGCACAAAGCCTTCATTCCCCCAGGGAATGGTATCCTGTTTGGCTAGGGTAAGGTGCACGTCGGCTGGAATGTTGTAATCCTTACGGAATTCGGCTAGACCTCCAGGGGTTTCTACCAAAAACCTATACTTCCCCATTTATTTTATAAATTATGAATAAATTACTTCGGTTGAAAAACTGTGCTCAGTAGCTCGGTTAAGCGCGCAGTGGAGTGCCTGGGCAACCTAAGTCTGCAAAGTGGAAAGCAAAGGGGTGAAGCACAGATCATTGGACCGTGCTACAAGATAAGCAAGAAAAAAGAAGTCTTACTTCGGCTATACAGGATGCTACAGATTCTACTTCGGTTTCCGCATGGTGTTTGGAAGCTCGGGATGAGCAAGGGGATGGATATTTCGGTTTACGCCTATAGGTTTCTTTACTTCGGTTAATCCTCTAGGGGCAGCTTTCTGAGCTCGGTTTTAGAAACTAAGAAAGCTATCTTAGCCCCCAAAGGCTTAGCTCGGCTAAAAGCTAAGGTTTCTAGTTTGCTAAGTTCAAAACTTCGTTCGGTGAGTTTATCTCGGCTGAAGTGAATCAGGAGTTGGTAACCTACTGAAATTACTAATATATCTACTAGTTCTAGTTCGGTTATCGTCTGGATTGATCTACCTATATAGTACAAACAGTATCCTAGTTCGGTTGGGACAAGTTTATGGATCAAAACTACGTTCTACTGATTGTTCATGATATTCATAGTGTTCTTATGAAGATTATTTCCAGAAAATACAAGACTAGTGGAAAATAGAAACAGAAATGTGTTTTGCAAAAACACACGAAACAAATTGCAGTGGTTGAAGCAAATAAAAAACACAAAAGAGATCTAAGTAACTTACCAGAGCACGAGAAGATGGAAATGGCAGTAAATGCAACAGCAAGAACACGCAGCTTCTTCAGAGTGCAAAAGGAAGGATGAGCAGCGCAGAGAGAGAGAAGATGAGTAGTTTGGTAAATGATTTGAAAAACTGAAGGGTTTCTTTGTTTTGGTCAGAATGTGGGAACTGTTCAAAAAATGCGGTGTACGAGGGCGGCGTGACAGCTGCCATAGGCCAATACCAGATTGCCACGTGTCGTTGAAATAAGAAGCGTTTCAGCTACTGTGATTGAAAAGACGTTTTGACCGGACAAGCAGAGCTCGGTTGGAAAGGCTAAAAGTATTTAGCTCGGTTGGAAGGCTTAAGTTTAGCTCGGCTGGATAAGCTAAATGGTTGTAGCTCGGCTGGAAAGGCTTAGGGACTCTAGCTCGGCTGGTGAACAGATAATCCCTATCATGCTATGCAGATGGAATTAAGGGGCAATTGAGAGGGTAATTTATATTCAAATTGGGCCGAGCTGGGCTGATTATGGGCTTCAATACAAGGGGCTAAGAAAAACGGCCATAGAGTTACTCCGGTCATTAAAGAGGCTTAAAGTTAGCTCGGTCTCAAGCCCATAAGGTAGACCGGTTTTAAGGAACTCTTGTTTGTTAGCCCGGTTTCCGGAGTACCTAATGTTATCTCGGTCAAGGTGTATACGGTTGTTTCGGTTAAGTCTTCTAACCCGGAGTATGATAAGCTTTCTTCAGGACTGTTCTGAGTTAGTTCGGCTCGGCGCTTCTATGGATAGCTCGGTCTTAGTATTTGAAGCCGAGATAGAAGCAAGCGAGGGAAGAGCCGGACTCGAAGTTATATCGGTCGCACATACCTGTCTAGTATGGAAGTATTATTTCGGTCGTTTGGTAGTTCGGCCATGATAAAACCATCTCACTTGGTTTAAGCAGTGAGGGGGGTGTTAAGAGATAAGCATTATCTTTTAAGAGTATGAATCCTAAGAGGACTCTGCATGGAGGAGTAGGAGTCCTACTAGGATTGTGCCACACGGAACCTATAAAAGCTCGCATACATCACCTTTTGGAGAGGTAACATAATTTTGTTTCCTGAATACACAGAGCTTTTGTCTATTTGTCAAGTTTACTGACTTAGGCATCGGAGAGGTTTCCGGCACCCACCCGCCGGCTAGCTCACGTTTGTGTTTTCAGGTGATAAAGCAACGTCGTACGGAGGAGCGCAGACTTGATCAACAGGATTATACGAGAAGGTGTATTTCTTTCCCTTACAGTGATCAAAATTCTCATTTCTCATTTCAATATAATTTCTTTAGATGAATATAAATACTTTTATTCCAATTCATCCATGGGACAACAAAATTCCCATACTTAGAGTAATTTTAACCATTTAGCCACTTCAAGACTATATCAACATTTTGAACAACAATTTCTAAAACTTCAACAATTCTCATATTCCATGAAAACCATCATTTATATGTAAACAAATAAACAATTTTCCAAACATGATTTATTTTGGCACACAAAATAAATATAACATCTTCAAAGATTGTCAACATTTTTCTTAAAAATCCTCAATTTCTAGATTTTCTCACCAAAACGACTCATCTTCATTTATTGAAAGAAAGTCACCAAAAACATCTCTCTTCAATCCTCATCGTTCAAAACCCTCAATTTCTATTTTAAAAGGAACAAGAAAGTAAATCCACTTTCAAAAACATCTCTTATCTTCTTGAATCAACAATCAATTTTCAAAACAAATCAAAAGATGATTTCGAAAATCATCTAGATCTTGCAAAAACATATATATATATATATATATAACTATTTCAACATAACCATTTTTTCATGCCAAGCTATTTAAAGAGGTAATATTTTTACCAAATTCTCTACTAATAACAATTTCACAACTTTTTCTAAAATTATTTAACCAACATGATATTTACATAAAAAATTATGAAATATGCCCAATAGTAACTTTTCAAGGTTATGAGTTTGAAAGTCCACATTTCACATTTTTATTTTCATAAAAATGAACACAACTTAATCATCAACATATTATCTTTTATAAAATATCATGAATATAGCACTTTTAGAGTTTTTAATCCCAAAGCAACTCTATAATTCCTACTTAAGCATTTACTCCATATTCCTCAACATTAAATTACTTTTCTCAAAAAAAAATTCTAAATCAAAGATAAAAAAAAATTCAACTTTATATTTTTCAAAATAAATCATCTAATCATAATATGATGTAGAGACAATCCATATAACTATTAAATTTTATTTTCGGATTTCTTTGCAAAATTATCAATACAAAATGATTTTTTTCTAAATCAATCTCAAAATGCCAACATTCTTAACATTTCAACATAATTTTTCTTCCAAAAATTACCAAATAAAAATCTCAATATATATATATGCAATACCTCTTATAATGATATATTTTCTCAAAATAACGCTAACATAGCTTGAATGTAAAAATACGAAGAAAGTCCCTACCTCAAATAATAAAGAAGAGCAGATCTGGAAGGAAAACATCGCCTGATCATGAATCCGAGACTACCATCGCGAAGAGTACGATGAGCTCTCCAACTTTCATTTACAACACTTTTGCAAAATCTCACTCTAAAGACTCCCACTCTAAGCTCAAAGATTGAGCATTCATGGGGAAAAGACACGAAGCAGTGAGGCAGGGGAGGGAAGACCCTCTGTTTAACAAATGAAAGAGAAAAAAAAATAAAAAGGCAAAATGAAGGAGAGAGGAAGAAGTCTGATGGGAATAAGGGAAAGGGAAGGGGCGTGGGGGGCAACACATCGTGGGTTGTCACCCACTTCCATTATTATATAATTTAATTATCAATTGATACGAATAAATTTATAATAATATCTTAAAATTTTATAACATAAAATATAAAATGACATAATTTTTCTTACCACAAAATATAATATTTTGCTCACTATGAAATATACACATTTTCATTCTTTATAAAATATATAATTTTTCACCATATGGTATATAGCGATCCCAGTTTTCCTTTTCTTTATTTGTTATATCCGGACTTAGGTTCCGTGGAGCTGGTTGTTGAGTATATGTCGTTTGCATTCTTTACTCCTTATAGTGAGTCTTGGGTTGTGTTGGGAAGATTTGGAGCAGGTTGGTTGAGCTTAGGAACCAAGTCTAGTTGCCCAGATTTTGGTTTGTCCGCTCGAGCGGGACTTCTGACGCTCGAGCGGGGACCTTTTTGTTTCTTGTCCGCTCGAGCGAGGATTTGGGTGCTCGAGCGGGGTATACACCCATCCAGTATTTCTTGAGTAGCGTTGGACGCTCGAGCGGGGGATTGGCCGCTCGAGCGGGAGTGTAATCACCCAGAAATTTTTTTTTTGGTTAAATAGCCAGTGCATAATTTAATTGAGCAAATTTTCGAATTTGAGTGCTGTGTAAATTCTGTGCGAAAACAGTTCGGTTTTGTATTTTTTAAAAATAGTTACCGGTCTCAGAAAATTATGAAATTTTTGTATGTTGTTCACATACGAGTCTAGCACGTCGAGTAAAAATTTCAGGATTTATTGATGAGTATTTAGTTTATGAACATTCACGGACTGATTGGTGTTCAGTTTAATTTACAGCAGAATTTGAAAGTGAGTTTTGGATGTTTGGTCCTTTTTAATTATATGATTGGTAGTAACCACCTTGACAGTTGCTATTATTTATTATATAGGGTTGTAATAAATATTTAAAAGTTAAATTTATGATGCGTACCATACGGTGAAAAATTATAAATTATATATTTTATAAAGAATGAAACATGTATGTATTGTGAAATGAGCAAAATATTATATTTTGTGGTGTACAAAAATGTTATATTTTTGTGGTGAGAAAAATTATATCATTTTATAATTTATGTTATAAAATTCGGAGTTATTATTACAAAAATTATCTATGTTTATAAAGATAATTGTGGTGGAATGTTGATGATTATGTTTGGTGGGTGGAAAATGATTTTTTTGTTAATATAATATATCTCTCCCTTTATGTGCAATTTGGTTCCCCAGCTCGGTGGAGGGAATAAAAAGGCCCACTATCTCTCTCTCTTGAGTGGGTGATATTTTGAAAAGACAATAAAATGGTCAGAGATATGTCAACAATTATTCACAACCTCCTCTCTCTGTCTCTCGGCTCTCTCTTCTCTCTCCTCTCCTTCCTTTCTTTTCTTCATTTTTGCACAAGCTTTAAGCTTAGAGTGGGAGTGTTTAGAGTGAGATTTTGCAAAAGTATTGTAAATGAAAGTTGTAAAGCTCGTCGTAATCTTTGCAATAGTGTTCACGGATTCATGATCGGGCGACGTTTGCATTTTCAGATTTATTTTTCTTCATATTTGAGGTAGGGACTTTCTTCATATTTTTACATTAAACCTATGTTATGATTATTTTGAGAAAATATATCATTATAAGAAGTATTGCATAAAATTGGCTGGATAGATTTTCTATTTATTTCTTTGAAATGGTGGGAACAAATCCCATAATATAGCTGGTCCGAGTAGTTTGATTAAAACTACATGAGTTTTGATTTATTTGTTTGAAAATAATTGTGAGATTGTTATCAATGTTTACACCACATATTCCAACTCTCTAAAGTTACTGAAGTTCAACCAGAATTGGAGTTTAAAATAAAATTTTCCTAGAATATCATGATGAGCCATGATGTCCTTTCCATTGTGGACCACTTTTTTTTTTGTCATTGGTGAAAAGTTTATTTTTAATGATCACCTGATTAGGTAGATTAGGTGGAAAGTAGTTAAATCGTGGTACTGGCCTTTATACAATTTTCACGATTTGTTCAAGACAAAGTTAAGATGGTCTGACCTCTATAATCCTATAATTTCATTAATAATTTCTGGTAACCTAAATTGAGAAATGGATTTTTGATTTTAATAGTTGGAGTATGTTAATATGTTGCTTTTGAACATCATATTATGGTTAGAAAATTTATTTTGAGAAATTAAGGTTGAAATATTTATCTCATTCTTGAGTTTTGGAATTTATTTTTGAGAAAAATAAATTGATGTTGAGGAATATTGTGTAAATTGTTAAGCAGAGATTTTTCCTACACTTCTTTATGCACTTTTACTTGATTATATGGAGTTTAGAGTTGTATATAATTTAATTTGAATTTTTGGAGAATTTGTGTTTTATTTGCTTAAAAGAGAAATTTTGAGAAAAATAAAAAGTTGATGCCCAAATTGTAAAAGTGTAAACTTGGAATATGTTTGTAAGATTATGAAAGAGTTATATTTTTAATTTGAACAAAAACGGACTTCGATTTGATTGGTTTTGAAACTTTTACCGGTTTATGGCCAAAAGAACATTTTTAAAGAAAACAAAGGAATTACGTTTAACTTTTGGGGCTTTCAATCAAAATAGGATGTCATAGTTGAATAATGCTTGGAGAATGAGTTTGGAAAGAAAATGTTATTTTCTTGGGCACTGACGGTATTATTTTACTTAATGTATTTATTGGAATAAAACCGACACGGTTAGAAATAGACCTTGAGAGGTTACCGGACGTGATTGTGATATGAAAACTAGTGTAGTTGTTCATATTTGATAAAATGTGGAATATGATTGGTTTCTAAAGTTGGGAATTTTTAACAAAGATGTTGAAAATTTTTAGAATATGTTGTTATATTTATTTTGTGTGCCAAAATGAATGATATTTGAAAATTGTTTATTTATTTACATATAAATGATATTTTCATGGAATATGAGAATTGTTGAAATTTTGGGCATTGTTGTTTAAAAGTATTAATATAGTCTTGAGATGACTAAATTGTTAAGATTATTTGAAATGTAGGAATTATGTTATTCCTTTGATGAATTGAAATAAAAGTATTTATTCATCTTGTGAAATTGCATTGAGATGAGAATTTTGATCACAATGGGAATATTGTATGGGAGTATTGAAAGAGAAAGAAATATTGCATTGCATTTTTAACATGGTATTGGCATATCATTTCATTTCATTACATTACACTTTGATGTTTGATTTGAAAACTTGCATTGAGAAAAGAATGTTGAGAAATAAGTTTTCATGAAATGGTTTTGGGGTAAATAATGATGGTAAGTCTTGACAGGTGGTGTAGAATAAGTTGGCCTGCGGGTCCGGGGTGAAAGACCGAAAAATCCGTGCGGATAGGTGATTGTTGATTTTTTTCCAGTTGCGATTGGTAAAAATGACAATTTGGTAGTACTTGTATAGTCTACTTGCAGACACCGGCCTAGGGATTACCAGAGACGTATTTACCGCCCTTGAAATAAATTGTTAAGTTTTGAACAATTGAAATTGCATGACATCATTGAGCATGATGGCTTTCAAAGGATGAAAATGTGATTTATCTTCAAAAAGGACATAGCATGACATATGCATTCATCTCATAAGACTGTATAAAATGGATTTGATGAATTGCTTAATTATTTGATTCAATTAATAATGAGATGATTGAATGGATTAAAAAGGATGTCATGTTACTATTGAAGCATGTTTATTTATTTAAGTTAACTAGTTGTGGTTAATTAAATAAAATGGATTTAAGAGATTATGTGATAAAACCTTATGATTTTGACATGATATGATTTCACGAATATGTATGAGTATCTTTGTACTCGCACATCTTTTAATGTTTTAATATGGGATTGCTCGGTGAGTTTTGCTCACCCCCTGCCTGTACATGTGTACAGGGAACGCTTTTCGGAATTGAAGATCAAACAATGGATTTTACCATTTCATAAGTGTAATGTAGAAATGGATTGTACTACTTCATTTGTTGTTTGGCTGAGTGCTATCTTTTTGTAAAGAGTAGTGTTCTCTCTTTTATTGTAAGCCTCAGGGCATTTCTTTTATTTGTATGTAAATGTCATTGTTGTATAACGAGAGGGAACATGTATATTTAATTATTCACCATTTCATCCAATGATGAAATGTTATTTGTAAATGGACTTAATTAATGAATATTGGTAAGGTTATCCGAGTAATAAAATATGGGGCGTGACAACTTGGTATCAAAGCGAACCGGGTTTGAATACCTTGGCTCCTGGGAAGTGGTTTTGACCACAGTTGGGTTTACCTCGGGATTGTGAGCGACGTTTGCATTCTATGTGATAACATGCCTATGTGCTAAGATGTTATATGTTTATGTGGGCATGGGGTTGAGTCTCGAGGATGTTTTGTCGGGTCCGGGAAAATTTTTAGAAATCTCATTGGAAATGCGCTTGATCAACGTGATTTCTAATAAGAAGTCTAAAAGGATTTCTAGAACGACTAACCATCTTCGTAGTGGCAACCCGTTATTTGTTATGTGGTTATGTGATTTTATGCTACTTGATGTGCATATGTTGAGTTTCGCGTTGGAACATGAGGATGTACCTTAATGGGAGGTATTGATGCTAAATGTTATAAATGGTATATGTATGGCTTGCATGATTGTGAAATTGTTCTATTTACTTGGGTATGTGTGGAGTTGTTCCTGGAGCTTGGGTTGTATACCCTTGTGCGTATTTGGGAAGAGGCGTGGCCTTGACATGGTAAAGATTATAAATGGTGGTAAGGGGTGTAATTCCCAAAAGAGATTGACTGTTTTGAGATTTGGTTGTAAAATCTATAAAGTGCAAACTATGTAAGGTTTAAAGATGAGATTTGGAACGGACAATATTCATAATTGTTGTTGCCTTTATTTATTTAATTGTTTTGTCCCTGAGTGTCAAGGGAAGGAGTGCCCAACACTTGTTGGTAATAGAATTATCCTAAAGGAAATGAGTTGTGTTTTGAGCCATGGTTGTATTTTCCTTTGAGGACATCTTGTGTCTGGTTGGTTAGTCTAGTGGTTTCCAAATGGAGTCTTGGAGTGACTCTACGAGTGTGATAGTTTGGCAGTGTAATCCAGATTCTAAATTGTTTTGGCCATGTGTAACTTGGGTAGCTTTGAGAACTAGACTCTCTTTTCCTTGCAATTGGGTGAGTTGGAATGAATTATGAGTTTGTTTGCTAAACCTTGGAGGGTGTTTCCTTGTACTTAATGTGTGGTAAGTCCTAGAAGAGAAGTAGGATCCCTTGTTGGTTGGCCAAGGGAATGGCACTGTGGTTTTAAGTATTCCGTGAATTGTGTTAGTCAAATCATGGTTACATTTAGGGTGGATCTTGTGAGTCACCGTAATACTAGTGTGAAGTTTGTTGTTGTAACTCGGAGAAAATGTCTCAGAAGTTAAGTTGAATTAGCTTTTATCTTGAAGGCCAGGTATAGCTTGGGTGTTTACCTAGTTGTGGTGAGTCTTGCTTAGACTTAAAGTATGTTGTTGAGATCATTTTAAAAACCCCACATCGGAGTGGAACTATTAATGTTGATTTGTAGTCTTTGTTGATGGAAATACTAACTCGTTGTCCGAATTGATTTTATTTTGTTGGGTTATGGGTGATGGCATCACCCTAGTGTTGGTTGAGTGTTATTCGTCTTATGACGGTTGGCGGTCACTTTTTGAGTTGGTGGTTAGTGCTTTTGAAGATGTATTATTTCATTTTGTTAAGGTTTCGGAATAGTAATAATTGTTTTGGCCTTGGGGTGCATTGTGCATTAGGTGATGGAGATAGTTCATTGGAGTTGGGTTATCACCAATAAGGTATGGTGTCTTGGTATTTTGAGGAGTCGTTTTTGCCAAAATTCTTGTTGTGCTTAAAAAAATTAGATCCTATTTTGTTGCTTTGGGTTATTGATGTGAATAGAAGAATTATTTAAAGGTTTACACTAGTAAGGGCTTATACAATCAATTGTGGTTCAAAATAATGGTTTGATTCATTACCAGTGTTACTAGAAGATGGCTTATGTAGTAGTTAAAGGAATTTTGTTGATGTATTAATAAGTACCAGAGTGAGTTTGTGGGCGACTGTAGAATGTATTACATTACTTGAGTTTAATTTCGAGGACGAAATTTCTCTAAGGAGGGTAGGTTGTAATCACCCAGAATTTTTTTTTTTTTTGGTTAAATAGCCAGTGCATAATTTAATTGAGCAAATTTTCGAATTTGAGTGCTGTGTAAATTCTGTGCGAAAACAGTTCGGGTTTGTATTTTTTAAAAATAGTTACCGGTCTCAGAAAATTATGAAATTTTTGTATGTTGTTCACATACGAGTCTAGCACGTCGCGTAAAACTTTCAGGATTTATTGATGAGTATTTATTTTATGAAAATTCACGGACTGATTGGTGTTCAGTTTAATTTACAGCAGAATTTGAAAGTGAGTTTTGGATGTTTGGTCCTTTTTAATTATATGATTGGTAGTAACCACCTTGAGAGTTGTTATTATTTATTATATAGGGTTGTAATAAATATTTAAAAGTTAAATTTATGATGCGTACCATACGGTGAAAAATTATATATTTTATAAAGAATGAAACATGTATGTATTGTGAAATGAGCAAAATATTATATTTTGTGGTGTACAAAAATGTTATATTTTTGTGGTGAGAAAATTATATCATTTTATAATTTATATTATAAAATTCGGAGTTATTATTACAAAAATTATCTATGTTTATAAAGATAATTGTGGTGGAATGTTGATGATAATGTTTGGTGGGTGGAAAATGATTTTTTGTTTAATATAATATATCTCTCCCTTTATGTGCAATTTGGTCCCCAGCTCGGTGGAGGGAATAATAAAAGGCCCACTATCTCTCTCTCTTGAGTGGGTGATATTTTGAAAAGACAATAAAATGGTCAGAGATATGTCAACAATTATTCACAACCTCCTCTCTCTATCTCTCGGCTCTCTCTTCTCTCTCCCTTCCTTTCTTTTTCTTCATTTTTGCACAAGCTTTAAACTTAGAGTGGGAGTGTTTAGAGTGAGATTTTGCAAAAGTATTGTAAATGAAAGTTGTAGAGCTCGTCGTAATCTTTGCAATGGTGTTCACGGATTCATGATCGGGCGACGTTTGCATTTTCAGATTTATTTTTCTTCATATTTGAGGTAGGGACTTTCTTCATATTTTTACATTAAACCTATGTTATGATTATTTTGAGAAATATATCATTATAAGAAGTATTGCATAAAATTGGCTGGATAGATTTTCTATTTATTTCTTTGAAATGGTGGGAACAAATCCCATAATATAGCTGGTCCGAGTAGTTTGATTAAAACTACATGAGTTTTGATTTATTTGTTTGAAAATAATTGTGAGATTGTTATCAATGTTTACACCACATATTCCAACTCTCTAAAGTTACTGAAGTTCAACCAGAATTGGAGTTTAAAATAAAATTTCCCTAGAATATCATGATGAGCCATGATTTCCTTTCCATTGTGGACCACTTTTTTTTTGTCATTGGTGAAAAGTTTATTTTTAATGATCACCTGATTGGGTAGATTAGGTGGAAAGTAGTTAAATCGTGGTACTGACCTTTATACAATTTTCACGATTTGTTCAAGACAAAGTTAAGATGGTCTGACCTCTATAATCCTATAATTTCATTAATAATTTCTGGTAACCTAAATTGAGAAATGGATTTTTGATTTTAATAGTTGGAGTATGTTAATATGTTGCTTTTGAACATCATATTATGGTTAGAAAATTTATTTTGAGAAATTAAGGTTGAAATATTTATCTCATTCTTGAGTTTTGGAATTTATTTTTGAGAAAAATAAATTGATGTTGAGGAATATTGTGTAAATTGTTAAGCAGAGATTTTTCCTACACTTCTTTATGCACTTTTACTTGATTATATGGAGTTTAGAGTTGTATATAATTTAATTTGAATTTTTGGAGAATTTGTGTTTTATTTGCTTAAAAGAGAAATTTTGAGAAAAATAAAAAGTTGATGCCCAAATTGTGAAAGTGTAAACTTGGAATATGTTTGTAAGATTATGAAAGAGTTATATTTTTAATTTGAACAAAAACGGACTTCGATTTGATTGGTTTTGAAACTTTTACCGGTTTATGGCCAAAAGAACATTTTTAAAGAAAACAAAGGAATTACGTTTAACTTTTGGGGCTTTCAATCAAAATAGGATGTCATAGTTGAATAATGCTTGGAGAATGAGTTTGGAAAGAAAATGTTATTTTCTTGGGCACTGACGGTATTATTTTACTTAATGTATTTATTGGAATAAAACCGACACGGTTAGAAATAGACCTTGAGAGGTTACCGGACGTGATTGTGATACGAAAACTAGTGTAGTTGTTCATATTTGATAAGATGTGGAATATGATTGGTTTCTAAATGTTGGGAATTTTTAACAAAGATGTTGAAAATTTTTAGAATATGTTGTTATATTTATTTTGTGTGCCAAAATGAATGATATTTGAAAATTGTTTATTTATTTACATATAAATGATATTTTCATGGAATATGAGAATTGTTGAAATTTTGGGCATTGTTTGTAACGCCCTCAAAAATAAACCCATAATACATAATATTAACATGCGGAATTATAAGGAAATAAAGTATCTTATTCCATTCATCAGAGTACCATGAAATAAAACATCATAATAAATGCCCTACGGGCTTACATCTTGCCAAGCCAACACTTGGACACAATTTCATGAGTTCTAACTCAAAACAAATAAAGCCCTGGGCTTGAATGTTTACATAATCCAAATAAACAACTAAAATAAATAAAACAGGTCTTCAAGTCCAAATCCTCACAAGCTAGGTCTTTGGAGGTAGTGAACCACCTGAACCTGAAAATGAAGTTCCCATATAGGGTGAGCCACAGCCCAGTAGAGAAATACTAAACCAAGCATATGAATTAACTAAAGCATTAGCATTCGATACATGGTTAACACAAGATAATCAATTTCCAATTTCATGACACGAATGTCTACATTGTCTATGACACATTGTCTATGACACCTTTCACTTTCCAATATTTATTCAACTTTCCAATTATATTATTATGGCTCAGAACCTGGCCAACTATAATAGTGATCCAAATGTCACAAGATAAATGAGACTAAAGCTCAAACCACAACACTTCCATACTTCCAACTGATACACATTATAATGATGTATCATAAAACACTTCAATATAAATAAGCACACATAAAAGTGATGCTAATGGAGTCCATCCCCTATCTTCTCCCAAACAAATCCGGTTTAGAGGTCCATCCCCTATCTTCCCCTAAACCGTGGAGTTCATCCCCTATCTCCTCCAAACAAAATGCATATGCAATGAAACACACAATTGCCATATACAACACATAGTCAATACAAGTAATGTCTGTATTAATTCAACAGTCAACATAAGTGACATAATTCCAGTTATACCTAAGTCACATGCAAGGTCTACAACAATCAATGGCTATCCTCCACCGATAGCCCAAAACAGTTATTTCTAAACAAGAAATAAATACAACTATGAATGTAAATTCAACAGTATCATAGGTAAGTATTTAAACTACCCAACTATATCATTAATCTCATAATTTCCCCAACTGCATGAATTAACCCAATTCCACATTTTTCCCTTAAATTAATTATACAGATTAATCTAAGCCAAAACCCTAAGGTTTCTCCCAAAATTACCAAACTACCCCCACATACCAAAATACCAACACTTAGGATTAAGACGTATAAATGGAGTAGGAAATCCCTACCTCGAAGCAAGAACCCAAAAAAGAAGAAGACGGAGATGATAGCCCAAACTCCAAAGTGCTCCAAATCAACAACCGTTCAGATTAAATGGAAGCCCTCACTCTCCTCTATCTTATTTGTAAAGCAACCAGGGTAAAAACACACCCTAACTAGATCAAACCTAGGAGAGAAGGTGAGTTGGGAGAGAGAAAACTCGTAATTAGGGTTTCTGGATCAAAAAGTTGTAAAAAAAAGTGATTTAAAACTGTTTCTGCGTATTTAAACTGGACAGGCTCGCTCGAGCGAAGACATGGTCGCTCGAGCGACCAGACACAAAAATCCACGCTCGAGCGAAGAAAAGCTCGCTCGAGCCAAAAACTCGATGCTTCAGGTCTGCAACCTAGAAGCTCGCTCGAGCGACGAAATGCTCGCTCGAGCGAAGAACTCGAAAACATACACCTCGCTCGCTCGAGCGAAGAAATGCTCGCTCGAGCCAAGAAACACATCTATCAGGTCTAAGTACTGGACGCAAAGCTCGCTCGAGCGAAGGAACCCTAGCTCGAGCGAAGGAACAAAAACAAAGACCTCGCTCGAGCGAAGAGAAGCTCGCTCGAGCGACCAAGCCAAAAACGGAACATGCAGGCTTGGTTTCTAAACCCAACCAATCTGCAACCAACCTGCTAAACACATCCTATAACCCAAGAATAAGGAATTAAAGGACACAACAACAAATATAACAGCGGAATCCACGGAACGTAAGTCCGGATACAATAATCAAATGGGAAAAAGACCGGGGTCGCTATATTGTTGTTTAAAAGTATTAATATAGTCTTGAGATGACTAAATTGTTAAGATTATTTGAAATTTGGGAATTATGTTATTCCTTTGATGAATTGAAATAAAAGTATTTATTCATCTTGTGAAATTGCATTGAGATGAGAATTTTGATCACAATGGGAATATTGTATGGGAGTATTGAAAGAGAAAGAAATATTGCATTGCATTTTTAACATGGTATTGGCATATCATTTCATTTCATTACATTACACTTTGATGTTTGATTTGAAAACTTGCATTGAGAAAAGAATGTTGAGAAATAAGTTTTCATGAAATGGTTTTGGGGTAAATAATGATGGTAAGTCTTGACAGGCGGTGTAGAATTAAGTTGGCCTGCGGGTCCGGGGTGAAAGACCGAAAAATCCGTGCGGATAGATGATTGTTGATTTTTTCCAGTTGCGATTGGTAAAAATGACAATTTGGTAGTACTTGTATAGTCTACTTGCAGACACCGACCTAGGGATTACCAGAGACGTATTTACCGCCCTTGAAATAAATTGTTAAGTTTTGAACAATTGAAATTGCATGACATCATTGAGCATGATGGCTTTCAAAGGATGAAAATGTGATTTATCTTCAAAAAGGACATAGCATGCATATGCATTCATCTCATAAGACTGTATAAAATGGATTTGATGAATTGCTTAATTATTTGATTCAATTAATAATGAGATGATTGAATGGATTAAAAAGGATGTCATGTTACTATTGAAGCATGTTTATTTATTTAAGTTAACTAGTTGTGGTTAATTAAATAAAATGGATTTAAGAGATTATGTGATAAAACCTTATGATTTTGACATGATATGATTTCACGAATATGTATGAGTATCTTTGTACTCGCACATCTTTTAATGTTTTAATATGGGATTGCTCGGTGAGTTTTGCTCACCCCCTGCCTGTACATGTGTACAGGGAACGCTTTTCGGAATTGAAGATCAAACAATGGATTTTACCATTTCATAAGTGTAATGTAGAAATGGATTGTACTACTTCATTTGTTGTTTGGCTGAGTGCTATCTTTTTGTAAAGAGTAGTGTTCTCTCTTTTATTGTAAGCCTCAGGGCATTTCTTTTATTTGTATGTAAATGTCATTGTTGTATAACGAGAGGGAACATGTATATTTAATTATTCACCATTTCATCCAATGATGAAATGTTATTTGTAAATGGACTTAATTAATGAATATTGGTAAGCTTATCCGAGTAATAAAATATGGGGCGTGACAACTTGGTATCAAAGCGAACCGGGTTTGAATACCTTGGCTCGTGGGAAGTGGTTTTGACCACAGTTGGGTTTACCTCGAGATTGTGAGCAACGTTTGCATTCTATGTGATAACATGCCTATGTGCTAAGATGTTATACGTTTATGTGGGCATGGGGTTGAGTCTCGAGGATGTTGTGTCGGGTCTGGGAAAATTTGTAGCACTTGTACCCTTTTTAATAACTTTTGGGAAGTGTATTTGAATCGTTTATTATGTTTTGCGAGTCTTTAGTGTTGTTGTATCTTGGTTTTGGATGAGTGAAAATTGATTTAAACTTGTTAGGATTGTCCGTTCACGCTTGTTCGCGTCGAAAAGTGGTTTAGAACCTTGAAAACCTTGTTCTGGGGTCGACACCGGTCTTAGTGGTGTCGACACCTTCTCTTTTGGTTGGCCACAAGGGTCGACACCAATTTGGGAAGGGTCGACCCTTCTTCTGAAATTGCATTATGCTTTTTGGTGTCGACACCAGCCTGGGAAGGGTCGACACCAGCCTATGCACTCTTTGCTTTTGCTGCCTGGAGGGTCGACACCTCTGTTGTAAGGGTCGACCCATGTCCAGATTTTTGCCTTCTGCTTTTAGGTGTCGACACCAGACTTGGGGAGGTGTCGACACCTGTGTTGCTGTCAAACAAAAGTTCCAGATTTTCTTCATAAGGGTCGACACCTGTGAACTTTTTTCCAGATTTTCAGTCCGGTTTTGGGCCTACTTTTTAGGGGTTTTGACTTGATATTTTGGGTTGACTTTGGGGCTTATTTCTAATTTTACCTAGTGCTATAAATAGGCCCTCACTTGACCCTTTTCTTTATTTTCTTTCTCTCTTTTCTCCCTCTAAACCGTGGGTCTCTCTCTCTCTCTCTCCCCAAAACCACTTTTTGCACAAAAGTCTTTAGATCTACTCTCTTGGAAGCATCTTCTTGCCTTGCTCCTTTGAGAAAGGTTGTAGATCTCGTCAAGAGCTTCGTTTTGATCCAAGTAGAAGTTGGTTTCGACAACTTTGGGGTTTCAACCTTTTTGCTCATCTTCTCTTCCAAGCTTGAGGTAGGGATATTCTTGAGTTATATATACATGTTTTGCAAGTTAAATGTTGATTTTGTGTTTCTATTGAATTTATTTTGAGAGTTTTGGTTTTGGTTCAAAGATGATGAGATTTCTCAAATGAGGGTTTAAATGTTGAAATGTTTCTAAGTTGATCCTTGTGACTTCTTATTTATTGTTTAAAAGGGATGATTTTGATGAGGCTTCTATCATGAAGTGAAGAAGTGTTAAGTTTTTGACAAAAAACCCTAGAAATTGGGGATTTTACAAAATAACGAAAATGTCTTTGAAAGTATTTATTTTCTTGTGTTAAGAGGATGTATTAGAGTAATTTCCACCAAATGTTATCATAATAACAACATACTTGACACATGGGAATTTTAACATTGTTACTAACACTTGAACTTGTAATGAGGTAAGATAATAATTGTTGAGCACCACGGTAGTGAAATTGAAATCTTGAAGGATGATGTTTGAAAATTTCATATAATCTTGTAATGTAGTAAGATGGTGAGTTGTTGAGTGCCATTGATGATGTGAAATGCTTAATTATAATGTAATGGGGAAATGAAATGAAAGATGACATGTTGGCCATGTTGAAAGGTTTGGTCATGATGGGTTGGTGTTGAGAACTTGTGATGATGTGTTGAAGACACATGATTATTTGTGCAATGAGAAACGTATTCGTAAAAGTGGAAAGGTATTTGTTTATTATTGTTGTTAAGACATTTTGGAAATACAGGAATGTTATGAGATATTAATTATTGCATCTCATTTCCTTTTGAGTCTATATTATCAATGTGCATGAAGTGGATCATTACCAATGTTGTATTCTCATCATGTTTACTTGAGAAAGATTATATTACCATGAGAACTAATGGAAATGTGTATGGGGTAAATACGTTGGTAAGTCCGGATAGGGGGTGTAGATGAATTTGATAAGTTGGCCTGAGTGTCCAGGGTGAAAGACCCGAAAGCCGCGCGGATAGGTGTCGAGCCTTCCGGTTAGCACCGGTAAAAATGACAGTTTGGTAGTACTTGTAGAGTCTACTTGCAGACACCAGCCTAGGATTACCAGTGTCGTATTTAGCGCCCCCATTGAATTAATATTGGATGTTTGAAATTAATGAGACTACAAGCTAATATTGAGAACATGGTGATTTTGATAAAGTGCATTGAAAATGAATATTTTCCTCATTTATCAACTTTGGCATGGCATTGCACTCACGTTTATTTTATGTTGAGGAAAATGCATAACTGTATATACTTTGTGAGAATTCTCTACTGGGCTTTATGCTCACCCCTATGGGATTTTGGTGCAGGCAAAGGCATGGTGATCCCGCCAAGTTGAGGGCGCGGATAATTGTAAAGAGTACATAGCTCTTATTTTGTTGTGATCTTTTTGTAAAGCCAAGGGCTAATGTTTATGGGTCCGAGAGACCATTTTGTGTAACTGGGCTATCGCCTTGGAAGATGTAAGCCCTTAAGGGCATTTTAATTGTTTTTGAGATTATATGCTTCACATGTTATAGATTTGTGTATTCGGTATGTTGTGAATGTGAATTGCAAGCGAACCTTTTGTATTTTAATCCTTTTATTATATATGTGATGTTAGAGGAATTATTGTCATTGATTAGTGAATGTTCATTAGTGTGGTTAGTTCATGTTGAAATATTTTGGGGCGTTACAAAATTTTTAGAAATCTCATTGGAAATGCGCCTGATCAACGTGATTTCTAATAAGAAGTCTAAAAGGATTTCTAGAATGACTAACAATCTTCGTAGTGGCAACCCGTTATTTGTTATGTGGTTATGTGATTTTATGCTACTTGATGTGCATATGTTGAGTTTCGCGTTGGAACATGAGGATGTACCATAATGGGAAGTATTGATGCTAAATGTTATAAATGGTATATGTATGGCTTGCATGATTGTGAAATTGTTCTATTTACTTGGGTATGTGTGGAGTTGTTCCTGGAGCTTGGGTTGTATACCCTTGTGCGTATTTGGGAAGAGGCGTGGCCTTGACATGGTAAAGATTATAAATGGTGGTAAGGGGTGTAATTCCCAAAAGAGATTGACTGTTTTGAGATTTGGTTGTAAAATCTATAAAGTGCAAACTATGTAGGTTTAAAGATGAGATTTGGAACGGACAATATTCATAATTGTTGTTGCCTTTATTTATTTAATTGTTTTGTCCCTGAGTGTCAAGGGAAGGAGTGCCCAACACTTGTTGGTAATAGAATTATCCTAAAGGAAATGAGTTGTGTTTTGAGCCATGGTTGTATTTTCCTTTGAGGACATCTTGTGTCTGGTTGGTTAGTCTAGTGGTTTCCAAATGGAGTCTTGGAGTGACTCTACGAGTGTGATAGTTTGGCAGTGTAATCCAGATTCTAAATTGTTTTGGCCATGTGTAACTTGGGTAGCTTTGAGAACTAGACTCTCTTTTCCTTGCAATTGGGTGAGTTGGAATGAATTATGAGTTTGTTTGCTAAACCTTGGAGGGTGTTTCCTTGTACTTAATGTGTGGTAAGTCCTAGAAGAGAAGTAGGATCCCTTGTTGGTTGGCCAAGGGAATGGCACTGTGGTTTTAAGTATTCCGTGAATTGTGTTAGTCAAATCATGGTTACATTTAGGGTGGATCTTGTGAGTCACCGTAATACTAGTGTGAAGTTTTTGTTGTAACTCGGAGAAAATGTCTCAGAAGTTAAGTTGAATTAGCTTTTATCTTGAAGGCCAGGTATAGCTTGGGTGTTTACCTAGTTGTGGTGAGTCTTGCTTAGACTTAAAGTATGTTGTTGAGATCATTTTGAAAACCCCACATCAGAGTGGAACTATTAATGTTGATTTGTAGTCTTTGTTGATGGAAATACTAACTCGTTGTCCGAATTGATTTTATTTTGTTGGGTTATGGGTGATGGCATCACCCTAGTGTTGGTTGAGTGTTATTCGTCTTGTGACGGTTGGCGGTCACTTTTTGAGTTGGTGGTTAGTGCTTTTGAAGATGTATTATTTCATTTTGTTAAGGTTTCGGAATAGTAATAATTGTTTTGGCCTTGGGGTGCATTGTGCATTAGGCGATGGAGATAGTTCATTGGAGTTGGGTTATCACCAATAAGGTATGGTGTCTTGGTATTTTGAGGAGTCGTTTTTGCCAAAATTCTTGTTATGCTTAAAAATATTAGATCCTATTTTGTTGCTTTGGGTTATTGATGTGAATAGAAGAATTATTTAAAGGTTTATACTAGTAAGGGCTTATACAATCAATTGTGGTTCAAAATAATGGTTTGGTTCATTACCAGTGTTACTAGAAGATGGCTTATGTAGTAGTCAAAGGAATTTTGTTGATGTATTAATAAGTACCAGAGTGTTTGTTGGCGACTGTAGAATGTATTACATTACTTGAGTTTAATTTCGAGGACGAAATTTCTCTAAGGAGGGTAGGTTGTAATCACCCAGAAATTTTTTTTTTTTTGGTTAAATAGCCAGTGCATAATTTAATTGAGCAAATTTTCGAATTTGAGTGCTGTGTAAATTCTGTGCGAAAACAGTTCGGGTTTGTATTTTTTAAAAATAGTTACCGGTCTCAGAAAATTATGAAATTTTTGTATGTTGTTCACATACGAGTCTAGCATGTCGCGTAAAACTTTCAGGATTTATTGATGAGTATTTATTTTATGAAAATTCACGGACTGATTGGTGTTCAGTTTAATTTACAGCAGAATTTGAAAGTGAGTTTTGGATGTTTGGTCCTTTTTAATTATATGATTGGTAGTAACCACCTTGAGAGTTGCTATTATTTATTATATAGGGTTGTAATAAATATTTAAAAGTTAAATTTATGATGCGTACCATACGGTGAAAAATTATATATTTTATAAAGAATGAAACATGTATGTATTGTGAAATGAGCAAAATATTATATTTTGTGGTGTACAAAAATGTTATATTTTTGTGGTGAGAAAAATTATATCATTTTATAATTTATATTATAAAATTCAGAGTTATTATTACAAAAATTATCTATGTTTATAAAGATAATTGTGGTGGAATGTTGATGATTATGTTTGGTGGGTGGAAAATGATTTTTTTGTTAATATAATATATCTCTCCCTTTATGTGCAATTTGGTTCCCCAGCTCGGTGGAGGGAATAATAAAAGGCCCACTATCTCTCTCTCTTGAGTGGGTGATATTTTGAAAAGACAATAAAATGGTCAGAGATATGTCAACAATTATTCACAACCTCCTCTCTCTATCTCTCGGCTCTCTCTTCTCTCTCCCTTCCTTTCTTTTTCTTCATTTTTGCACAAGCTTTAAGCTTAGAGTGGGAGTGTTTAGAGTGAGATTTTGTAAAAGTATTGTAAATGAAAGTTGTAGAGCTCGTCGTAATCTTTGCAATGGTGTTCACGGATTCATGATCGGGCGACGTTTGCATTTTCAGATTTATTTTTCTTCATATTTGAGGTAGGGACTTTCTTCATATTTTTACATTAAAGCTATGTTAGGATTATTTTGAGAAAATATATCATTATAAGAAGTATTGCATAAAATTGGCTGGATAGATTTTTATTTATTTCTTTGAATGGTGGGAACAAATCCCATAATATAGCTGGTCCGAGTAGTTTGATTAAAACTACATGAGTTTTGATTTATTTGTTTGAAAATAATTGTGAGATTGTTATCAATGTTTACACCACATATTCCAACTCTCTAAAGTTACTGAAGTTCAACCAGAATTGGAGTTTAAAATAAAATTTCCCTAGAATATCATGATGAGCCATGATGTCCTTTCCATTGTGGACCACTTTTTTTTGTCATTGGTGAAAAGTTTATTTTTAATGATCACCTGATTGGGTAGATTAGGTGGAAAGTAGTTAAATCGTGGTACTGACCTTTATACAATTTTCACGATTTGTTCAAGACAAAGTTAAGATGGTCTGACCTCTATAATCCTATAATTTCATTAATAATTTCTGGTAACCTAAATTGAGAAATAGATTTTTGATTTTAATAGTTGGAGTATGTTAATATGTTGCTTTTGAACATCATATTATGGTTAGAAAATTTATTTGAGAAATTAAGGTTGAAATATTTATCTCATTCTTGAGTTTTGGAATTTATTTTTGAGAAAAATAAATTGATGTTGAGGAATATTGTGTAAATTGTTAAGCAGAGATTTTTCCTACACTTCTTTATACACTTTTACTTGATTATATGGAGTTTAGAGTTGTATATAATTTAATTGGAATTTTTGGAGAATTTGTGTTTTATTTGCTTAAAAGAGAAATTTTGAGAAAAATAAAAAGTTGATGCCCAAATTGTGAAAGTGTAAACTTGGAATATGTTTGTAAGATTATGAAAGAGTTATATTTTTAATTTGAACAAAAACGGACTTCGATTTGATTGGTTTTGAAACTTTTACCGGTTTATGGCCAAAAGAACATTTTTAAAGAAAACAAAGGAATTACGTTTAACTTTTGGGGCTTTCAATCAAAATAGGATGTCATAGTTGAATAATGCTTGGAGAATGAGTTTGGAAAGAAAATGATATTTTCTTGGGCACTGACGGTATTATTTTACTTAATGTATTTATTGGAATAAAACCGACACGGTTAGAAATAGACCTTGAGAGGTTACCGGACGTGATTGTGATATGAAAACTAGTGTAGTTGTTCATATTTGATAAAATGTGGAATATGATTGGTTTCTAAATGTTGGGAATTTTTAACAAAGATGTTGAAAATTTTTAGAATATGTTGTTATATTTATTTTGTGTGCCAAAATGAATGATATTTGAAAATTGTTTATTTATTTACATATAAATGATATTTTCAAGGAATATGAGAATTGTTGAAATTTTGGGCATTGTTGTTTAAAAGTATTAATATAGTCTTGAGATGACTAAATTGTTAAGATTATTTGAAATGTGGGAATTATGTTATTCCTTTGATGAATTGAAATAAAAGTATTTATTCATCTTGTGAAATTGCATTGAGATGAGAATTTTGATCACAATGGGAATATTGTATGGGAGTATTGAAAGAGAAAGAAATATTGCATTGCATTTTTAACATGGTATTGGCATATCATTTCATTTCATTGCATTACACTTTGATGTTTGATTTGAAAACTTGCATTGAGAAAAGAATGTTGAGAAATAAGTTTTCATGAAATGGTTTTGGGGTAAATAATGATGGTAAGTCTTGACAGGTGGTGTAGAATAAGTTGGCCTGCGGGTCCGGGGTGAAAGACCGAAAAATCCGTGCGGATAGGTGATTGTTGATTTTTTTCCAGTTGCGATTGGTAAAAATGACAATTTGGTAGTACTTGTATAGTCTACTTGCAGACACCGGCCTAGGGATTACCGAGACGTATTTACCGCCCTTGAAATAAATTGTTAAGTTTTGAACAATTGAAATTGCATGACATCATTGAGCATGATGGCTTTCAAAGGATGAAAATGTGATTTATCTTCAAAAAGGACATAGCATGACATATGCATTCATCTCATAAGACTGTATAAAATGGATTTGATGAATTGCTTAATTATTTGATTCAATTAATAATGAGATGATTGAATGGATTAAAAAAGATGTCATGTTACTATTGAAGCATGTTTATTTATTTAAGTTAACTAGTTGTGGTTAATTAAATAAAATGGATTTAAGAGATTATGTGATAAAACCTTATGATTTTGACATGATATGATTTCACGAATATGTATGAGTATCTTTGTACTCGCACATCTTTTAATGTTTTAATATGGGATTGCTCGGTGAGTTTTGCTCACCCCCTGCCTGTACATGTGTACAGGGAACGCTTTTCGGAATTGAAGATCAAACAATGGATTTTACCATTTCATAAGTGTAATGTAGAAATGGATTGTACTATTCATTTGTTGTTTGGCTGAGTGCTATCTTTTTGTAAAGAGTAGTGTTCTCTCTTTTATTGTAAGGCTCAGGGCATTTCTTTTATTTGTATGTAAATGTCATTGTTGTATAACGAGAGGGAACATGTATATTTAATTATTCACCATTTCATCCAATGATGAAATGTTATTTGTAAATGGACTTAATTAATGAATATTGATAAGGTTATCCGAGTAATAAAATATGGGGCGTGACAGGGAGTTTGTGTGTGACGCTTGAGCGGGGAGTTGGGCGCTTGAGCGGGGGACCTGTCTGCAAAAGTGCTGGGAGTGTGCATCCGACGCTCGAGAGGGAGATTGGCCGCTCGAGCGGGAGTCTGTGAGTGCCGCTCGAGCGGGGGTTTGGGCGCTCGAGCGGGGAAACTGGTTTAAGGCTCCGTGTTTTGGCTTTTCAAATCACTTTTTCACATTCTCTTCTCTCTCATACTTTTCCAAAAACACCATTGTTGAGCTTCTCTCTCTATATCCTTGCCTTCTCTCTAGGGATTGATCTAGTAAGAGTTGTTTCCTCACCTTGGGCCTTTAAAAAAAAGTTGTTGATCGTCGAGGGCTATCTTTTGATCCAAGAAATTTGTGATTTGGAGCATTTTCATTTTCTTCATCTTCTTCGTTGGGTGTCAACATTTGAGGTAGGGATTCCTACTCACTCTTATGGTCTTTGACATAGATTTTTGGTCATTTTGATAAAGTGTTGAAGTTCGTTGATTTTGGGACTTAGGGTTTCAAAATGGTATAAAAGAGGGTTTGTTATTTTGATCCTTAAACTTGTATTTTGGGTCTCAAAGTGATGATTTGGGTGTTGGTTGTGGATATTTAAACCTATGGGTTAATATTGGAAAATGGGGTAGAAAACCCTAAGTTGTTGTATAAATTAATTGGTATAATTAATTTGGAAAGGTTGTGGATTTATGAAATTGAGTTAGAAATAATGAAATTGACTCATTATAATGTGAGATGGTGGAGTTAAATTTATTAATCACCCACTTTTGAAAACATCGATGTTTTATCTGTAGAGCTTTTATTATCTATTTAGAAATAATTGCTTGGGCTACCGGTGGAGGGTAGTTTTGATTGTTGTAGACAATGCATGAAGATTAGGCAACTAAAACTAATCAATTGGTTAAGTCATAGAATATGACGGATAAAAGAATACATTAACGTTATGTATTGATTAAATATGTATATGACCTTTGTGTATATATATATGATGTGTTGTATGGGTGGAGATAGGGGATGTACTCCACGGTTTAGGGGAAGATAGGGGATGGACCTCTAAACCGGCGGTTTAGGGGAAGATAGGGGATGGACCTCTAAACCGGATGTTGTTTGGGAGAAGATAGGGGATGGACTCCACTGATACAGCTCATATGCTTGTCAGGTAATGAAGTGATATAGCTCATATGCTTATCTATGGAAGTATTGATACAGCTAATATGCTTGTCTGTTGAAGTGTGGATACAACTTGTAGGCTTATCTGTTGAGATGTGATATAACTTATATGTTTATCAGTCAATGAAATGGTGATACAGCTAGTATGCTTATCTATTGTGAAATGAGAAACGTTTAATATGAACTATTATTTCATTTAGAGTATGTGGCCAGGTTCTGAGCCACAGTTATGAATTGGATATTGGTTATGAAATGGAAAATGAAATGAAACATGAAAATAGTGGTCATGTAATGGAAATGGTGTAAGATTTGATTTATGGGAAATAAACATTTATCAATTGCTAATGTCTTAGTTATTGCTTATACTGTGTTTAGCATATCTCTATTGGGCGTTGGCTCACCCTATACGGGACATCATTTTCAGGTACAGGTAGCATGCCACCTCCAAAGACATAGCTTGGAGAATGATGAGAGTTGAAGACTCTTTGTGTTTCTTTGTTTGTATTACATGTATGTCAAGCCAAGGGCTTCTTTTGTATTGAGTTAGTACTCTTCTTTTGTGTAACCAAGTGTTGACTTGGAAAGCTGTAAGCCCTTAGGGCATTTCCTTCTGTTGTTAACATGTAATACTGTTGTGAGAATTACTCTGATGGATAGCAATGGTTGGTTTATTTTATATCAACGCATATCTAAAGTGATGGGTTATATGTATTAATTTGAGGGCGTTAGAACTTGGTATCAGAGCGTACCGGGTTCGAATACTTTGGGTACGTGGGAAGTAATTAGTATCACAATGGTTTTGTCTCGCTTGGTCAGAGACTTAGATGTAGTGTTGCATGCTGATATGATAACATGCTTATGTGACTATGTGGGTATGGGATTTAATTTCTAGGATGTTGATTGGATCCTTGGGTTTCTGTGAGTCTTGTTGGAAAGGCACTTGATCAATGCTGCTTCTAACCGGAACTCTAGTAACGCCTCGGGACTATCATTATCCGGAAATGAAATTCGTAAGTGCTTATGTGTTTATGTGCTTACGTGGAGTGAATTACAGTTGTCCATGCATTAGGACGCGAGTGGTTAGTTTGGGCACACTTATGAATACGCTAACGTCATCGTTACCTTTAATAGGATGTCAGAACGAGGACGAGGTGGTAGGCGTGGCAGGCCTAGAAGGCAGGAAATGCCTATACCGGAGGAGATTCTGGCTGTACAGGAAGAAGTTGGTCAGGCCAATGTGGCCGAGCCAGCAGGTCAGCAGGCTATGGGTGCCTTGGCCAGAGAGATAGTAGGGGCTTTGGGTATTCTCAGAGCTGAGAATCAGGTTGCTGAGGCAGGGCCTTCTTTCTTGAAGAGGGAATTTTTCCGGTCTAACTCGGAGGAGTTTGTTAGGGATCCAAAGGAGCCACTTAAGGCAGATGAGTGGTTGGAACAAATGAGTAAAACGTTCGAGATGCTTGGCATCGAGGACGGAGCACTGAAAGTGACCTTGGCATCCTTCCAGCTGAAGGGAGATGCGGGTCAATGGTGGAAGTACGAGAAGGTTCGTGTTGGTGGGGCATGGAAGGCTTTTGTAGATGTTTTCTAGGAGAGATTCTTATCTTCAGCTGCTAGGGAGAAGTTGAGGGATCAGTTTTGTCGGCTTAAGCAGCAGGGTTTGTCAGTGGCCGAATTTGAGGCTACTTTTACTAGCTTGTCCAGGTTTGCACCTGAACTCGTGGTATCCGAGGAACGCCGTTGCTATGAGTTTGAGCGGAAGTTGAGGCGTGGCCTCAAGTTGAGGGTTGGTGGATCCTTCATTCGAGAGTATAGACATCTGGTGGATGCGGCTGCTCATATGGAGATTATGATGCAGGAGGAGGATGATGAGAAGCATCAAGGCTCCAAGAGGAGCCAAGAGGGCCAGGGTGATGGCAGGAGACAGAGGGGTTTTAACCCTCAGCAGTCTCAGGGTGGTTTATCTAGATCGACTTTTCTGGTACCGAGTGCAGGCTCCGGGAGAGGTAGTCAGGGAGGCTTGACTTGTTTTGCATGTGGCCAGCTGGGTCATAAGTCTTCGGTTTGCCCACAGAAAGGAGGGGGTCAGCGAGCTGCTTCTTCTTCAGCTAGACCTCAGGGCCAGAGTCGGGGCAAAGACCAGTTTTTGTCTTGTTATCAGTGTGGACAGCCTGGGCACCTGAAAAGGTTTTGCCCACAGTTGAGTGTCACTTCGGGAGCGTCTGGTTCTAGACAGACGCAGAGTTATCAGCAAGCTCAGTCTGTGCAGGCCTCGAGGGCCAATCCGGGAGCTTCGTCTTCCCAGTCTGTGCAGCAGTCGTATGCTCCTAGAGGTGTGCAGGTGGATCAGGGGCCTACAGGGCGCGTGTATGCTGTTACCGTGCAGGACCTAGTACCGGCTCCGTCAGTTGTGAGAGGTACCTTTCTGTTTTGCAACTCGGTTGCTAGTGTATTGATTGATACGGGTGCGTCTCATTCTTTTGTATCTGCTGCATTTGCATCTGTGTTGGAATTGGA
The DNA here is from genome assembly GCA_030407325.1 of Camellia japonica. Lineage (NCBI taxonomy): Eukaryota > Viridiplantae > Streptophyta > Magnoliopsida > Ericales > Theaceae > Camellia > Camellia japonica. Next base: position 37,198,999 of record JAPPVO010000029.1, read on the forward strand.
GTTAGCACTATTAGCATCTCCGATTTGTGTTGTGTCTCCTGTTGGGGGTGAGTTGATGTTGAAACACGGATGTAGAGATTGTGATATAGAGGTCACAGACCATAGGCTTCCTTTTCCTTTTGTTGTTATGCCCATGAAGGGTTTGATGTTATCTTGGGTATGGACTGGTTATCGTCATACCAGGCAGTTATTGATTGTTACCGCCAGAGGGTCACAATTTGTACCTTGAGCGGAGAGTGTTTCCATTTCTTGGGGGATCGGGTTGGTAGTGTGTTGCCACCGGTGTATGATCCGCGAGGGCGGAGTGAGCTTAGTGGTTTACTTGCTAGCTTTGAGAGTGGTGAGTGTGATGAGACCCAGATTGTATTGCCGAGGGTGGTTTGTGAGTATTCGGATGTTTTTCCCGAGGACCTCGTAGATTTACCACCTCATCGAGAGATTGAGTTCTCTATTGATCTAGTGCCCGGTACGACGCCGATTTCTATGGCACCTTACCGTTTTGCTCCAGCAGAGTTGATTGAGTTGAAAGTTCAACTCCAGGAATTGTTAGATAAGGGCTTCATTCGCCCTAGTGTTTCGCCGTGGGGAGCACCGGCCCTCTTTGCTAAAAAGAAAGATGGTGCCTTGAGATTGTGTATCGATTACCGGAAGTTGAATCGGGCTACGGTTAAGAATAAGTACCCTATGCCCCGTATAGATGATCTATTTGACCAGTTGAAGGGTTCCCGTTGTTTCTCTAAGATAGACTTGAGATCGGGTTACCACCAGTTGAGGGTCAGGGAGGAGGATATTCCGAAGACGGCATTCCGTACGCGGTATGGCCATTATGAGTTTCTCGTGATGCCATTTGGGCTTACCAATGCACCGGCAGTCTTTATGGACTTGATGAACCGGATCTTCCTGGAATTCTTGGATCGTTTTGTGGTCGTTTTCGTGGACGACATTCTTATCTATTCACCTTCAGAGGAGGAGCACGAGGCACACTTGAGAGTGGTGCTTGAGTTGCTTAGAGCCCATCGGCTGTACGCCAAGTTTGGGAAGTGTGAGTTCTGGCTAGGAGAAGTCAAGTTCTTAGGCCATGTGGTATCCGGGAAAGGGGTGTCTGTTGATACATCCAAGACGGAGGCAGTGCAAGATTGGGCACAGCCTAAGAGTGTTTTTGAGATCCGCAGTTTTTTGGGATTAGCTGGGTATTACCGACGGTTTGTGAAAGATTTCTCCAGGTTAGCTTCACCGTTGACTAGATTGACTCGGAAGGGAGTCAAATTTGTATGGAATGAGACTTGTGAAAAGTCGTTCCAAGAACTGAAAGTTAGATTGACCACCGCTCCTGTCTTGATTATTCCGGAGAGAGGGTTGGGTTATGCGGTTTATTGTGATGCCTCACGAGAGGGTTTGGGTTGTGTGTTGATGCAAGAGGGGAAAGTGGTAGCTTATGGCTCACGTCAGTTGAAAATTCATGAGAAGAATTACCCTACACATGACCTAGAGTTAGCAGCAGTGATCTTTGCCTTGAAAATCTGGAGGCACTACCTTTATGGTGAGAGATTCGAGGTGTTCTCGGATCATAAGAGTCTGAAGTATCTGTTCACACAGAAAGACTTGAACTTGAGGCAGAGGAGGTGGATGGAGTTTGTAGAGGATTACGACTTTGAGTTACATTATCATCCGGGGAAGGCTAATGTTGTGGCCGATGCCCTTAGCAGAAAATTCATTAGTGATGTAGCTTGTATAGCCATCCGGGAATGGGAGATGTTGGGGGCACTTGGTGAATTTGATTTGCATTTGGGCGAATCTGTTGAGGCTACGGCCTTGTTTTCTGTTATTGCACAGCCTACACTTGTGACACGAGTGTTAGAGGCATAGAGAGATGACCTTGAGGTAGAATCCCTCCGAGAGAAGATCTCCAGTGGGAAAGTTAAGAAGGGTTTGACGGTGTATCCCAACCTGAGTGTGAGATACCGAGACCGTTTGTTTGTGCCGGAGTCATGCCGAGAGGAGGTACTCCGAGAGTTCCATCATTCGCGCCTTGCGGTGCATCCGGGAGGTACTAAGATGTATCGGGATTTGGGTCGCCAATTTTAGTGGCGGGGTATGAAGAGAGATGTGGCAGTTTTCGTATCGAAGTGCCTTACTTGTCAGCAAGTGAAGGCCGAGCATTAGAGGCCAGCGGGTTTGTTGCAACCCTTGCCTGTTACCGAGTGGAAGTGGGAGCATGTCACTATGGACTTCGTTGTAGGTCTTCCGAGGACTCAACGGGGTAGTGATGCTATTTGGGTGATTGTAGACCGGTTGACTAAGTCGGCGCACTTTATTCCTATGCGCGTGAGAGACTCGGTAGATCATCTTGCCGACTTGTATATTCGGGACATAGTGAGGTTGCACGGGGTCCCAGTGACGATTGTCTCAGATAGAGATCCTCGTTTTACTGCTAGGTTGTGGCAGAGTTTGCAGAGTGCCTTGGGCACTAAGTTGACTTTTAGTACGGCCTATCATCCTCAGACTGATGGGCAGTCCGAGCGTACTATCCAGATCCTTGAGGATATGCTTCGAGGTTGTGTCATTGACTTTAGTGGGACGTGGGAAAGGCACTTACCCTTGGTGGAGTTTGCCTAGCATCGGTATGGCACCATTTGAGGCCTTGTATGGCCGACCTTGTAGGTCTCCAGTTTGTTGGGCCGAGGTGGGTGATACACCTTTGTTGGGTCCGGAGTTGGTGAGAGAGACGACGGAGAAAGTTGAGCTTATCCGTAGGAGGCTTGTTACAGCCCAGAGCCGTCAGAAATCTTGTGCTGACCGTAGGAGGAGACCTTTGGTGTTTGAGATAGGTGATCATGTTTTCTTGAAAATATCACCTAGGCGAGGTCTGATGAGGTTTGGGAAGAGTGGGAAGTTATCCCCTCGGTTTATTGGCCCCTTTGAGATCCTTGAGAGGATTGGGGAGGTTGCTTATCGTTTGGCTTTACCACCGCAGTTGTCCGGAGTGCATGACGTGTTTCATGTGAGTATGCTTTGGAAGTATGAGCCGGATCCGTCCCATGTGTTAGATTGGACCGACTTAGAGGTAGATGAGGATGCCTCGTATGAAGAGAGACCGGTTCGGGTCTTGGATATGCGGGATCAAGTCCTGCGTGGCAAGACCATTCCTTTGGTGAAGGTTTTGTGGAAACATCACGGAGTGGAGGAAGCCACTTGGGAACGTGAGTTGGAAGTCCGTGAAAAATATCCGGACATGTTTGTTGATATGTGACCATGTATTGAAATTTTGTAATAATATTGAACTTTAAGAGCATTATATATGTCTTAAGTTGTAAAACATTGTAAATGTTTTGGTAAATGGAAGAGAGTTTTAACATTGTGTATGTTAAATATGTTGTGGAAATGCAAGCATGAAATTAATGTTGCATGTGTTATGGGATTGTGGAAAATGAGTTGAAATTGGTAAATTTTAAAGGAAATGTATGTTGAAATGTATAAGTTGTGAAATGCCTCTTGATAAGAGATGGAATGACCGGTAATGGGTCAAGTTGTTGAATGATGTAATCGAACATTGTTTAAAATGGAGAAAAACTTGTTTTTGGTTTTCAAAGAACTCGTGTTTAATTTCGAGGACGAAATTCTTTAAGGGGGGGAGGTTATAGCGATCCCGGTTTCCCTTTTCTTTATTTGTTATATCCGGACTTAGGTTCTGTGGAGCTGGTTGTTGAGTATATGTCGTTTGCATTCTTTACTCCTTATAGTGAGTCTTGGGTTGTGTTGGGAAGATTTGGAGCAGGTTGGTTGAGCTTAGGAACCAAGTCTAGTTGCCCAGATTTTGGCTTGTCCGCTCGAGCGGGGACCTTTTTGTTTCTTGTCCGCTCGAGCGGGGATTTGGGCGCTCGAGCGGGGTATACACCCATCCAGTATTTCTTGAGTAGTGTTGGACGCTCGAGCGGGGGATTGACCGCTCGAGCGGGAGTTTGTGTGTGACGCTCGAACGGGGGACCTGTCTGCAAAAGTGCTGGGAGTGTGCATCCGACGCTCGAGCGGGAGATTGGCCGCTCGAGCGGGAGTCTATGAGTGCCGCTCGAGCGGGGGTTTGGGCGCTCGAGCGGGGAAACTGGTTTAAGGCTCCGTGTTTTGGCTTTTCAAATCACTTTTTCACATTCTCTTCTCTCTCATACTTTTCCAAAAACACCATTGTTGAGCTTCTCTCTCTATATCCTTGCCTTCTCTCTAGGGATTGATCTAGTAAGAGTTGTTTCCTCACCTTGGGCCTTTACAAAAAAGTTGTTGATCGTCGAGGGCTATCTTTTGATCCAAGAAATTTTTGATTTGGAGCATTTTCGTTTTCTTCATCTTCTTCGTTGGGTGTCAACATTTGAGGTAGGGATTCCTACTCACTCTTATGGTCTTTGACATAGATTTTTGGTCATTTTGATAAAGTGTTGAAGTTCGTTGATTTTGGGACTTAGGGTTTCAAAATGGTATAAAAGAGGGTTTGTTATTTTGATCCTTAAACTTGTATTTTGGGTCTCAAAATGATGATTTGGGTGTTGGTTGCGGATATTTAAACCTATGGGTTAATATTAGAAAATGGGGTAGAAAACCCTAAGTTGTTGTATAAATTAATTGGTATAATTAATTTGGAAAGGTTGTGGATTTATGGAATTGAGTTAGAAATAATGAAATTGACTCATTATAATGTGAGATGGTGGAGTTAAATTTATTAATCACCCACTTTTGAAAACGTCGATGTTTTATCTGTAGAGCTTTTATTATCTGTTTAGAAATAATTGCTTGGGCTACCGGTGGAGGGTAGTTTTGATTGTTGTAGACAATGCATGAAGATTAGGCAACTAAAACTAATCAATTGGTTAAGTCATAGAATATGACGGATAAAAGAATACATTAACGTTATGTATTGATTGAATATGTATATGACCTTTGTGTATATATATATGTTGTGTTTTGTGGGAGGAGATAGGGGATGTACTCCACGGTTTAGGGGAAGATAGGGGATGGACCTCTAAACCGGCAGTTTAGGGGAAGATAGGGGATGGACCTCTAAACCGGATGTTGTTTGGGAGAAGATAGGGGATGGACTCCACTAATACAGCTCATATGCTTGTCAGGTAATGAAGTGATATAGCTCATATGCTTATCTATGGAAGTATTGATACAGCTAATATGCTTGTCTGTTGAAGTGTGGATACAACTTGTAGGCTTATCTGTTGAGATGTGATATAACTGATATGTTTATCAGTGAATGAAATGGGGATACAGCTAGTATGCTTATCTATTGTGAAATGAGAAACGTTTAATATGAACTATTATTTCGTTTAGAGTATGTGGCTAGGTTCTGAGCCACGGTTATGAATTAGATATTGGTTATGAAATGGAAAATGAAATGAAACATGAAAATAGTGGTCATGTAATGGAAATGGTGTAAGATTTGATTTATGGGAAATCAACATTTATCAATTGCTAATGTCTTAGTTATTGCTCATACTGTGTTTAGCATATCTCTACTGGGCGTTGGCTCACCCTATACGGGACATCATTTTCAGGTACAGGTAGCATGCCACCTCCAAGGACATAGCTTGGAGAATGATGAGAGTTGAAGACTCTTTGTGTTTCTTTGTTTGTATTACATGTATGTCAAGCCAAGGGCTTCTTTTGTATTGAGTTAGTACTCTTCTTTTGTGTAACCAAGTGTTGACTTGGAAAGCTGTAAGCCCTTAGGGCATTTCCTTCTGTTGTTAACATGTAATACTGTTGTGAGAATTACTCTGATGGATAGCAATGGTTGGTTTATTTTATATCAACGCATGTCTAAAGTGATGGGTTATATGTATTAATTTGAGGGCGTTACATGGTACACACCATAAAATCAACTATCAAATATTTATTATAACCCCTATATAATAAATAATAACAACTCCAAGGTGGTTACTACCAATCACATAATTAAAAAGGACCAAACAGTTAAACATGAGTCACTAAACAACTCAAATTAAATTAAATCTAAACCATGGGTCTTACCCATAAGTTAAACATCACCCAATTATACATCAAAGTAGACCCAAAAAAACTAATCTCAAGTCATGGCCTAAACACCCAAAACTCAATATCAAATTCTGTTGTACACTAGACCGAACACCGATCAGTCCGCGAATTTTCATAAAATAAATACTCATCAATAAATTCTAAAATTTTTAGCCAACGTGCTAGACTCGTATGTGAACAACATATAAAAATTTCATAATTTTTCTGAGATCGGGAACTATTTTTAAAAAATACAAAACTGAACTTTTTTAGCATAGAATTTACACAACAGTCAAATCTGAAAATTTGCTCAATTAAATTATGCACTGTCTATTTTATAAAAAAAAATTATTTGTCATTACAACCAGGGCCGATTTGAATATGTAGTTAGTATGCCTCGAGCAGTGTTCTTGTTGTTGTGCTACGCTCTGCACGATTTTGGGTTGATAGTGTCGTAGCAGGAGTATGGAGTGCCGCTTGAAGAGAAGGTAGCAATTTTCATTTCTGTTTTGCAAGGAATTTAATGGAGAAATTTGCAAGAACGGTTCCAACAGTTAAAGGAGACATTGTCATGCCATTTCCACGAGGCTTTGTAAGTTATGATGCCATTTACGTCAATTCATTGTAGGAGTGCGCCCGATGAAGTCCGATAAGGGGGCTATCCACATTTACGCTCCAAGCGGCAGTACCGGCCATTCAAGGTGACGCCGTATATAAATTTTTGTGCAACGAAGTCATTCATAACATACGCAATAAAAAATTACATTTTGCAATTTTTACTTGTTTAGGACTGCATTAGGGCACTAGACGGCATGCACATTATGGCCCGTGTCTACAACGAATACGCCTTTTCATACTACGGCCGGAAAGGTGTGCCAACGCAAAATATTATTGCCATTTGTGACTTTGATTTGTGCTTCACGTTTGTGTCCGCCGGTTGGGGCGGGAGCATCCACGACAGTAAGGTATTGCACTATTGTCACGACCCCAACCCGCCCCTAGTAAGATGGTGCCATGATGGCCAGTAATCCGAGACTACCGAAGGCCAGCTTTCAAAATTCACACACAAACAGAGTATACAGAGGGGCTTACAAATGCGGAAGCAATAAATCCGAAATACAAGCGGTCCATAAGAGCCGTGCATAGATCAAATGATATGACATACACAATATGGTTTTACATTTGGTTACAGATAAACAAAATACATGATACATCTTGATCAAAAGGCTTCTCGAGCCGACATGTACAAAATACAAAAGGTGTAGGCCAAGAAGCATGATTTTCAAGATTGCCGACGTAAATGCAACATTGCCGACATGGATACAAAACAAAGCCGACATAATCATGAATCCAAAACAAGCTTGCAAACACATCTAGGCATCGCCGCCGTCCTGCTCATCACCTACATATATATAGAGAGGGTGAGCTTGGATACTCAGTGAATGGTACTAGTAATAAAGGTTTGCATGAACAATAGCCGAAGTCTTTTCAAAACAAAACATGCCAAACCATACGAATATTAGTCAAGATCCTTTCCAAGCAAAACACATCAAAACTTTACCAAAACAAAGGATGAACCGTATTCATCTAACAAGTCTCAAGGGATGCTCACTGGCATCGGCAAAACACAAGTCGATATCTTCCCGAACAAACAAATCCACGCGGTAAACCGTCAGTGGCAAAACAAGGGACTGCACGATCCGTAATCGATTAGTCAGAGGTACTGCGAAAGTTTATAGTCCTCCAGCACAAGGGACTTGTGTTACTTAAGCCCGTAGCTCTTTTTAACACGATGGTCTTGTGTTACTTAGGCCCGTAGCCCGCTTTAACACGATAGTCTTTCCAGGAAAGGACCGTATCCTTTTACACTTAGTGCTGCGAAAGTTTAGAGTCCTCCAGCACAAGGGACTTTTCAAAGATGACATCAAAACAAAGCTTATACTTGATACATCAAAATGGAGCTAATCATTCATGCCTAACAAATACTTTCATCAAAACAAAGCAAAGCAAGATTTATCAAAACAGTATAACATAGCTTTATTAAAAATACCACTCACCTAGATCTTCTCGGGTGTAGGCTTAAAGCAAGGGTCAAAGTCCTACAATCACATGGCAAATCGTATTCTCAAAACAAACTTTACATGCATGCAAATGATCCCGGCATTCTCACCAGATCAAAGTCAATAACAAAGCAAAACATGCCGGGAGTTAAAACACGGCTTTTCGCCTCATGAAAACACACTGGGTACCAACCAGGTCTTTGTTAAGGCCCCACACCTCCCTGCCGAGGTGTGGTCCCGATGGCCACATTCAAAAGCAAAGTCGGGAAAACTGGGTTTCCCTTTGAAGAACATGAAGAACATGATGAACATGATTACGAAGAAGACGAATGCAAGGTCATAACTTGTTACAAAACCTGAGATTTCATGCCATGAGTTCAAAAACATGGACCTGGGTACCCACGCTAGAAGATCATGCAAGAACAAACACAAAAACATGATTCTTGTTCCAAACTTTCGGATCAAAACGAGACTTTTCCTTCAAGAACACATGAATACTATTTTTCTCTTCCAAAACCAACTTCAAATCGATGCATGGCATGTTAAACAAATTCGATCATGCAATGCAGCTGGATGATCAATAAAAACAACAAGAGTAGGTTAAGATTCTAACCTCAAGACATGAATCTAACGGCTCAAACTCTAAAGATCAAGCTTGGAAGATCTATTCTCACTCAAGAATCCCTCCTTCTTCCTCTAGAGCTTCTCTCTCTAAAGACAAAGATTTGTTTCTAGGTCTGCCGGCTGTCTTAACACTCAGCTCGGACACGTGGCACTACCGGGTTGGTTCAACTCAAAAAGGTGACTGATTGATAAGACAAGTTTATGACAAAGCGTATTCAACAAGCTAGAGGGCAAGACACATCGGCAAGCAATGATATCGGCTAGAGACAAAACCTCGGCAAACAAGGGGAACAAAGACATCGGCTTGAAAGGACGACACTGGACTAAGTTGTGCCACACCTCGGCCTAGATGCGCCACACCTCGGTCTAGGTCATACCTATCCGGGTACAAGATTGCTTAAGTGCAAGGATAAACATCTCGGCTAATATGCCAGGGTGGAGGTGGAGGTCAACCAAAGTGGCTCCAAGGTAGTTCTAGGTGCAAAGGTTCAGAGGTGAACTAGGCTTAAGATGACCTCGGCTACACACCAAGCAAGGAACAAAATCATGCAAGCAACACTTAATCAAAACAAGACAAGACAAGACTTGCAAAACAACATATCAAGACAAGATCATTCATGGATGTATGCAAGTATGACTAAATCAAAGTGAGGGTTGTTACATCCTACCCCCCTTAAAGAAGTTTGGTCCCCAAACTTAAGGTACCTTGTTCCAAGAACAATTCTGGATGTCGAATTTTCATTTCCTCTTCCATTTCCCAAGTAGCATCCTTACCGTAATGCTCCTTCCATTCAACTTTAACCATTGGTATCGACTTGTTTCTCAACTGTCTTACCTGTCTATCGATAACACGCATCAGTTTCTCTTCGTAGCCCAAATCCTCATTAACTACAATCCCGGAATAGTCAATCACATGCAGTGGATCCCAAATATACTTTCTCAACATCGAAATATGAAACACATTATGGACTTGGCTTAATTCTGGCGGCAAAGCAAGTCTGTAGGCAACGGTGTTAACCTTGTCAAGAATTTCAAATGGCCCAATATACCGGGGTGCTAACTTACCCTTCCTCCCAAATCTGGAAACTCCTTTCATCGGCGAAACCTTCAGGAATACATGATCCCCAACTTCGAATTCTAACTCATTCCTTCTCTGGTCGGCGTAGCTCTTCTGTCGACTCTGGGCAGTTTTAATCCTCTGTTGAATAAGTTTAATCTTCTCTGTTGTCACTTGAATCAGCTCGGGACCAAGCAGAGTTTTGTCTCCAACTTCGGTCCAACATATCGGCGATCTGCACTTTCTTCCATACAAAGCTTCATATGGCGCCATGCCAATGCTAGCCTGATAATTGTTGTTGTAAGCGAATTCTACTAAGGGTAAATGCACTCCCCAACTTCCTTGGAAGTCCAAAACACATAGTCTAAGCATATCTTCCAGTGTCTGAATTGTCCTCTCTGTCTGCCCATCAGTCTGGGGATGAAAAGCTGTGCTAAACCTCAACTCGGCTCCAAAAGCTCTTTGTAGACTCTGCCAGAATCTGGAAACAAATTTCGGATCTCGGTCTGACACAATTGACATCGGTACCCCATGAAGTCTAACAATCTCGTTCACATACAGCAAGGCAAGCTGATCGGCGTTGAAGGTAGTCTTAACAGGCAAAAAGTGTGCTGATTTAGTTAACCTATCAACAACAACCCAAATCGAATCCATACCTTTCTGTGTCTTCGGCAAACCAATCACAAAATCCATGGAGATGTGTTCCCATTTCCACTCAGGGATCGGTAAAGGTTGAAGAAGTCCTGCTGGCCTTTGATGTTCTGCTTTCACTTGTTGACAATGCAAGCACTGAGACACGAACTCGGCTATTTCTCCTTTCATGTTCGGCCACCAAAATGTCTGCTTCACATCTTGATACATCTTGGTGTTCCCTGGATGAACAGCAAACTTGGAACCGTGAGCTTCCTGCAAAATTCTCTTTTTCAACTCTGGGATGTCGGCCACACATAGCCTTCCTTCAAACCTAAGCACTTGATTTTCGATGGTATACCCTGATCTCGGCTTTGTGACAATCTCCTCGGCTACCTTCTTGAAGAATTTATCCTCCATCTGTCTTGTCTTTACCTCATCAACAATAGTCGGCTCCACTGCCATCATGGTCAAACACGCCAAATTTCCCACTATCTTTCTGCTCAACGCGTCGGCTACGGTGTTAGCCCTTCCTGGGTGATACTGAATTTGTATGTCGTAGTCTTTCAACAACTCAAGCCATCTTCTCTGCCTCATATTCAATTCCTTCTGAGTGAACAGGTACTTTAAACTCTTATGATCTGTAAAAACCTGACAAGAAGCTCCATACAAGTAGTGACGCCAAATCTTTAAAGCAAAAACAACGGCTGCTAACTCCAAATCATGGGTAGGATAGTTCTTTTCATGTGGCTTCAATTGACGAGATGCATATGCTATGACTTTACCCCCTTGCATTAATACACAACCCAAACCCTTATGCGATGCATCACTATAGACATGGAACCCCTCATTACCTGATGGAAGTACAAGAACTGGTGCTGTGACTAACCTCGTCTTCAACTCCTGGAAGGCTGATTCTCGATCTTTAGTCCATTCAAACGCCGCTCCCTTCTTGGTCAATTGCGTCAACGGAACTGCAATTCTTGAAAAATCCTTCACAAACTTCCTGTAATAACCTGCCAAACCCAGAAAACTTCGAACCTCGGACACATTAGTCGGCCTCGGCCAATTCACAACAGCTTCAATTTTACTAGGATCAACTGAAATACCCTCTTCATTTATCATATGACCCAGAAATGAAATAGTAGAAAGCCAAAACTCACACTTGCTAAACTTAGCATACAATTTCTGATCTCTCAAAATCTGTAAGGTAAGTCTCAAATGACTCTCATGATCAGTTTTGCTTTTAGAATATATCAATACATCATCAATGAAGACAACTATAAACTCATCTAAGTACGGCTTGAAGACTCTGTTCATCAAATCCATAAATGCAGCAGGGGCATTGGTCACTCCAAAAGGCATCACTAAAAATTCGTAGTGACCATACCTCGTCCGAAAAGCGGTCTTCTCAACATCCTCGGCTTTAACCTTAAGTTGATGGTAACCCGATCTAAGATCAATTTTAGAAAAGACTCGTGCTCCTTGTAACTGATCAAACAAATCATCTATCCTCGGCAATGGGTACTTATTCTTAATGGTGACCTTATTCAGTTCTCGGTAATCAATACAAAGACGAAGCGTACCATCCTTCTTCTTAACAAACAACACGGGTGCTCCCCAAGGTGAAGTGCTCGGCCTAACAAAACCCTTATCTAACAGCTCTTGCAGTTGCAATTTGAGTTCCTTAAGCTCAGCGGGGGCCATCCTGTAGGGTGTTTTAGAGGTAGGCTGGGTTCCCGTCGTGACGTCAACAGTAAATTCCACTTCCCTATCAACTAAGTGGCCAGGCAAATCGTTCGGAAAGACGTCGGGGAATTCACTAACAACCGGGACGTCGGCTAACTCGACACTTCCATTCAGCTTACTTAGTATACTACACAAATAACCTCGGCACCCCTTTTGGATCAACTTAAAGGCTTTCATGGACGAGATTAAGTAAGGTGGGGGTTTTACTCCTTTACCCTGAAACGTAACTTCGGCTTGGTTTGGGGATTTCAAGGTAACACTCTTAGAGACACAATCAATGGATGCATGATTTTCTACTAACCAATCCATTCCCAATATAACATCAAAATGGGCTATGTCCAATGGCATTAAATCAACTAACAATTTGACATTCTCAATCACAACAACACATGCTCTATAAATGGATGCAATAATCATAGATCTCCCAGATGGAGTAGACACAGATAACATATAATCAAGGGGTTCTAGTCTCCTATTAATCTTCTCGGCAAACTTAGCAGATACGAATGAATGCGTAGAGCCCGAATCAATCAATACATATGCATCTTGAGAGCAAATTGGAAGTATACCTGACACCACTGTCTCAGCATTCTGAGTGTCTCCTGGCACCAGTGCAAAAACTCTGCCTTGCCTCATCTGTCCTTTTCCCACGTTGTCCTTCTGAACGGAACTCGAGGCATTCTCATCTTTCTTGTCATCAACAATCTTTGCCTTAGGACAATCTCTCACATAGTGTCCCATTTCACCACATTCATAACAAGCTCCAGACGCCCGACGACAGACTCCGAAATGTGGCTTCCCACAACTCGAACATGTCGGCTTCGTACTACTTTCCTGTCTTGGGTAGTTTGAGCTGCTAACATTCGCTTTCTTCTTGGTAGCAAACTGTGCTCGGCGACTGTCAAAATTCTGTCTTTTCCTCTGGTTCTCTCCCGAACTCTGGTATCTGTTCAAGTTAGCTTCACCCAGGATGGCTTTATCCAATACTCCGGCGTAAGTTGGCATGTTGTGCAGGTTAACCCGGTCTTGTATCGGTCCACTAAGCCCACTCTCAAACTTCCTAGCCTTCATATACTCATCGTTGACCATGTGAGGTGCATACCTCGCCAACTCAGTAAAAGCGCGGTCGTACTCCGCCACTGTCCTGCTGCCTTGCGTCAAGGTTTGAAATTCAGTAGCCTTGCGGTTTCGTACACTTAGGGGAAAGTGTTTGTTGTAAAACAACTCCAAAAATCGGGTCCAGGTCACGTCTGGATTGCTTTCTCGAACCATCATCCACCATCTGCGAGCGTCGTCATCTAATGTGAATGCTGCCAGTGTCACTTTCTGAGCGTCTGTGCTGGGGAAGATCTCGAACAGCTTTTCCATTTCCAGAACCCACGCTTCGGCTTTCATCGGCTCTATACCCCCTTGGAATCTCGGTGGCTTCATTTTCTTGAATTCTCTGATCAAGGCTATTGTGTCGTCGCCGTATAAAGCTGGCTGTGGAAGCACTTGTGGTACCGGAGGAGGTGGTGGTGGAGGCGGAGCTGTATTTCGGCCGTTTGTCTGCTCGGCCTGAGTCGAAGTAGTACTAGCATACTGCTGACTTGTTTGCCTCAACTCGCGGGCCAAACCTTCAACTAACCTTTCCAGTCTGTCCAACCTGTCCTCGGGCTGATCTCGGCCAATTGGGGGTCTACCTCTCCTCATGATGCTATGAGTATGCAAAGTATGACTTTAAGACAGAACAAGCAAATAAACACGTAGGCAAGTAACAAATAATCATGCCGAAATGATGTACACATTGTCAAGTAGCAAGCAATATGATGCAATCCTAACATCAATTCTAAAGGGAATCCTATGCTCTTTAGGACTCAAGGTGTGTGAATAACATATCATAAGGAACTTGTGCTCTGATACCATTCTGTCACGACCCCAACCTGCCCCTAGTAGGATGGTGCCATGATGGCCAGTAATCCGAGACTACCGAAGGCCAGCTTTCAAAATTCACACACAAACAGAGTATATATAGGGGCTTACAAATGCGGAAGCAATAAATCCGAAATACAAGCGGTCCATAAGAGCCGTGCATAGATCAAATGATATGACATACACAATATGGTTTTACATTTGGTTACAGATAAACAAAATACATGATACATCTTGATCAAAAGGCTTCTCGAGCCGACATGTACAAAATACAAAAGGTGTAGGCCAAGAAGCATGATTTTCAAGATTGCCGACGTAAATGTAACATTGCCGACATGAATACAAAACAAAGCCGACATAATCATGAATCCAAAACAAGCTTGCAAACACATCTAGGCGTCGCCGCCGTCCTGCTCATCACCTACATATATATAGAGAGGGTGAGCTTGGATACTCAGTGAATGGTACTAGTAATAAAGGTTTGCATGAACAATAGCCGAAGTCTTTTCAAAACAAAACATGCCAAACCATACAAATATTAGTCAAGATCCTTTCCAAGCAAAACACATCAAAACTTTACCAAAACAAAGTATGAACTGTATTCATCTAACAAGTCTCAAGGGATGCTCACTGGCATCGGCAAAACACAAGTCGATATCTTCCCGAACAAACAAATCCACGCGGTAAACCGTCAGTGGCAAAACAAGGGACTGCACGATCCGTAATCGATTAGTCAGAGGTACTGCGAAAGTTTATAGTCCTCTAGCACAAGGGACTTGTGTTACTTAAGCCCGTAGCTCTTTTTAACACGATGGTCTTGTGTTACTTAGGCCCGTAGCCCGCTTTAACACGATAGTCTTTCCAGGAAAGGACCGTATCCTTTTACACTTAGTGCTGCGAAAGTTTAGAGTCCTCCAGCACAAGGGACTTTTCAAAGATGACATCAAAACAAAGCTTATACTTGATACATCAAAATGGAGCTAATCATTCATGCCTAACAAATACTTTCATCAAAACAAAGCAAAGCAAGATTTATTAAAACAGTATAACATAGCTTTATTAAAAATACCACTCACCTAGATCTTCTCGGGTGTAGGCTTAAAGCAAGGGTCAAAGTCCTACAATCACATGGCAAATCGTATTCTCAAAACAAACTTTACATGCATGCAAATGATCCCGGCATTCTCACCAGATCCAAGTCAATAACAAAGCAAAACATGCCGGGAGTTAAAACACGGCTTTTCGCCTCATGAAAACACACTGGGTACCAACCAGGTCTTTGTTAAGGCCCCACACCTCCCTGCCGAGGTGTGGTCCCGATGGCCACATTCAAAAGCAAAGTCGGGAAAACCTGGGTTTCCCTTTGAAGAACATGAAGAACATGATGAACATGATTACGAAGAAGACGAATGCAAGGTCATAACTTGTTACAAAACCTGAGATTTCATGCCATGAGTTCAAAAACATGGACCTGGGTACCCACGCTAGAAGATCATGCAAGAACAAACACAAAAACATGATTCTTGTTCCAAACTTTCGGATCAAAACGAGACTTTTCCTTCAAGAACACATGAATACTATTTTTCTCTTCCAAAACCAACTTCAAATCGATGCATGGCATGTTAAACAGATTCGATCATGCAATGCAGCTGGATGATCAATAAAAACAACAAGAGTAGGTTAAGATTCTAACCTCAAGACACGAATCTAACGGCTCAAACTCTAAAGATCAAGCTTGGAAGATCTATTCTCACTCAAGAATCTCTCCTTCTTCCTCTAGAGCTTCTCTCTCTAAAGACAAAGATTTGTTTCTAGGTCTGCCAGCTGTCTTAACACTCAGCTCGGACACGTGCACTACCGGGATGGTTCAACTCAAAAAGGCGACTGATTGATAAGACAAGTTTATGACAAAGCGTATTCAACAAGCTAGAGGGCAAGACATGTAATGACTCGGATCTTGATTCACTTTGGATTGATGAAAAGTGGTGCCCGTCACCTTAAAACTTGTACGGTTGTTGGACTCTTGATATTGATGGGTTGACGAGTGGACTTTAAATATTATAATTGAGGACCCTTGGGTGATGTTTAGAATCTTAATTGAAGTCTTAACAAGGTATTTGGATAAGATTAGATAAAAAGCCCCAAGTTTGGAGTTTGAGTTTTTGACCAGCCGTCACTCTTTTGCCCTTTTCTCCTTCCATACTTTGAATTAGAATGTGAGGTTGGAACCATTGGAAAGCTTATTTCCGGGGCTTCAATTTGGACACAAGAACGACCTAAAACGGAGTCCGCATGAAAAAGTTATACCTGTTCGAAGTTTTGACATCTGTGCTGGGAGCAGGTCCGCTCGAGCGGGAATTTGGACGCTCGAGCGGGAATAGCAGGACAGCAGCTCAAAAACGTGATTTTGAGCTCATTTCTTGCATTTTCCTTTCCCCTCTTCTTCTCCCCTCCTCCATGTCCGAAAACCTAGCCCCCAAAACTTTGATTTCATCCATTTTTACCAACAAATCCACCATGGATCTTGCATCAAGGTTGAAGAACAAGCAAGGATCAAGATTTTGATCGATTAATTTGGGATTTCATTGAAGTTTGAAGATGGGTCTTCACCCTTAGCTTCCAATCTTGAGGTAGGGGTCCTAGTTCTCCTTCAATGCTTACATTAATAGATAGATTTGTGGTATTTTGGAGTATATAAATGAAAAAAATCTACATTTTGAGCATATAGAGTTATATTATGGAAATTTAGGGGATTTTCGGATTTGAAATGTTGGGGTTCTATTATGGGGTTTAGATTATGGTTTATGGATTATGGACCTAGGGTGTATAATAAATGGAAAGATTGGAACAAAAAGTAATGGGTTAAGAAATTTGTATTTTTCTTGAAATTTCTAGATTTTTCTTGAAACCCTAGGTTGATTTATGATGATAAACAATGAGTTTGCCCAAATTGAAAGTAGAATCATGAAATTGAGGTATGAAATTGTATATATACAAGTTTAATTGAATTTTGGAAATGTTTGAAAATCATGTTAAAAATTAGCGATTGAACCTTATTTATGGATATTGTAAATTATGCTATGATATGAAATGAAACTTGGGAAAAAGGATTAGTTAATGATATGGATAACATGAACCTTGGAATAAAATGATGAAATGAAAATTTGGGAGTACACTTTGAATTATAATTAGTGGTGTTGAGTTAAGATATGTTGAATTGTGGTGATTATGTAGAATTGTATTGACTATGTTAATTTTGGTTTTCGTGATATAAAATGTAGAGTTTCCAAAATGGGCTTAATCTCAAATTATTTTATTAAATTCCTAGTGGATTGGCTTAGTTATTTTAAAACTCAAGTGGATGATTTAATGGGGTTTCTTTATGAGGATGGGAAATGTTTGGTTTTTGGTGAAAACACTAAAAACTTGGAGATTTTTGGGGAACATGAAAATGTTCATAAAACTCTTTTCTTTCTTGGAATGAAAGATGAATGGGTGTAATTCCTTAATGTGTTTTGCAAGAATGGTAATCTTTCAAATATATTGAGTTGGAGAAATGGTTTTGAAAACTTCATGTGCATATGGTTGACTTCATAAGGAATATTATGAACTATGGAAATTGTTGCATTTACATATCATTTCATTTATTATTGTGCATGGTGTTTCTAAATCGAAGAGATTTGCATTCATGACAGAAAATGATTTGTATGAGAAATGTTTTCATGAAATGGTTTTGGGGTAAATAATGATGGTAAGTCTTGACAGGTGGTGTAGAATTAAGTTGGCCTGCGGGTCCGGGGTGAAAGACCGAAAAGTCCACGCGGATAGTTGATTGTTGATTTTTTTCCAGTTGCGATTGGTAAAAATAACAATTTGAATAAGTTGGCCTGCGGGTCCGGGGTGAAAGACCGAAAAGTCCGCGCGGATAGGTGATTGTTGATTTTTCCAGTTGCGATTGGTAAAAATGACAATTTGGTAGTACTTGTATAGTCTACTTGCAGACACCGGCCTAGGGATTACCAGAGACGTATTTACCGCCCTTGAAATAAAATGTTAAGTTTTGAACAATTGAAATTGAATCACATGATGACATTGAGAACATGGTGATTTTGAAACAATGCATTGGAACGGATGTTTTTCCTCATTGATTTATCTTGGCATAGCATTGCATTTACATTTACTTTTGTGTTGAGGAAAAAGCATAACTATGTACATACTTTGTGAGAATACTCTACAAAACTTGGAAATTTATTTTAAAAGAATGGTTGGTTTTCGAAAATGATTTTGAAAGAAAATGGCTTTTATGAAAATGGTTTTCGGGAGTTCACTCCCGCCGTAGTGAGTCAGCAAAAGGTGGATTGTGTTGAGCTATGTGTTGAGAGGTATGTTGAGTTGATGTTATTTTGTTGCTTGTGATGAATTGGTGAAATTTCATATTGATGTATAATTTGGTTTAAAGAGGAAAAGTGCATGGGCATTATTTGTGAATAATGGGAACCAAAAATAGATATGAGGATTATAGATTATGATGGTAAACTTAATGAAGTAGTTGTGTTAATAAAAGTAAATTGTGAGAGTTGTTCTATAATTAAATAAAGGATTGGCTTGGAAGAGTTTATTAACATTGTGTTATCTTGAAATGAAACTTTGCGGGTGAAATTAACGGGGTGAAATGAGTATAGGAGAATTGTTGGCGAGTCAAAAAGGAAATGGAACTTGAAATTTTGGGGTTTTAAGTTAAAAGTGAAGAGTAGAATGGAAGGAAAAGAAGAGTATTAACAATGGAAAATTAGTTGAGAAATGTTTGGGGAAAATTGGTTAATAACAGTTAAATGATGTTGTTTCTTAAATATGGTTGTTTCACAAGGATCTATGATTTTCTAAAGTTAAGGGATAATTTTTATGGCTGAAGGTTTTTCCTACAAGTGTTTAAATTGCTTTTGAGAAAAAGATACCTTACTTTTGATATTTTGAGATTATGAAATGTCACCCTACTATATTGTATCACCCCGCATGCATGATCATTTCTATCTGTGTGTTCGTTATTGATTTAGAACTATGAGATTTCTACTGGGCATTAGTGCTTACCCTGTCGTTGTTTAATCTTTTTACAGGAAGAAAGTTTGGGTTATTTGATTGAAGATTTATGGAGTTCTTCAGTTCATTTGTATAGCTTTCTTAGTAAATGTAAAGATAGTGGAGTTGTATTTGTAATTATTTATTTGTAGCTTCGCGGCAGAAGCTTGGCATGTATTATTGTTGTTGTATTTTTTGAGAGAGGGAGAACATGTATCTTTGTGATTCTATTACTCAAGTGTAATAGACATTTGTAAATATTTATATAAAAAAAAATATGGACCTAAATTTACAGGCTTTGGTAATGTTTTCGAGTAATAAAAAGTGGGGCGTGACCAAGACACATCGGCAAGCAATGATATCAGCTAGAGACAAAACCTCGGCAAACAAGGGGAACAAAGACATCGGCTTGAAAGGACGACACTGGACTAAGCTGTGCCACACCTCGGTCTAGGTCATACCTATCCGGGTACAAGATTGCTTAAGTGCAAGGATAAACATCTCGGCTAATATGCCAGGGTGGAGGTGGAGGTCAACCAAAGTGGCTCCAAGGTAGCTCTAGGTGCAAAGGTTCAGAGGTGAACTAGGGTCAAGATGACCTCGGCTACACACCAAGCAAGGAACAAAATCATGCAAGCAACACTTAATCAAAACAAGACAAGACAAGACTTGCAAAACAACATATCAAGACAAGATCATTCATGGATGTATGCAAGTATGACTAAATCAAAGTGAGGGTTGTTACAACTATGTCACAATCAAGCCTAAACATCGATTCCTACACCCCACGCCCGGTAACAAATTCCCACTTGACAATGAACTTGACAAAATGTAAAAAATTAATCACAGAGGTGATGGTAACAAGAAGTTTTTTGGTATAATAAAAACCAGACAATATCAATTTTCAAATAAGAACTACAAAAATGTAGGAGTACATGCTAACAAAAAACAAATCGGGGGTAGACAAGTATGAACAATACATGTTTTTTTATTTGGTCCCACATACGATTTAAAGTTTGAAATTGCCAAGGAATCTCATCATTAAATTAATAGAATATTTTTGCTATGTGAAGAGTTACTGTCATTTTTGTATTTCAATTATTAGCATTAGTAAACAAGAGTTTATCAATAATATAAGAAGGGCAAAAGTAAAAACAAAAGTGAAAAAGTCGTTATACGATTTCAAAAAAAATACCATTTCATATTTATAAGTTATATTGTTCTACATTTGTAAGTAAATACTACTTGGTCGATAGTGGGTACAGTAACAAGATAGGATATCTAGTCCGGTACAAGGGGTATTGATATCACCAAAATGCCCATCGCAACCGAATACCACAGAATGAGTTCGAATGGTTCAACAAGGCACATTTGTCCTTGCGTAGTTGTATCGACCAAACATTCTGTGCTCTGAAGTCGAGGTGGGGGGCTTTGCGAAATATGCTGGAGATAAAATTTTCCGATCAAGTGTCCTTTGTATGTGTGTCGATGGCTTTACATAACTTCATACGCCGGAACAATCAATCTGACACGATTATGTACAATCTCCCAGACGACGACGAGTGCGTTGCGCCGCAAATGCCCGACCACCCCGAATACACCCAGGTTGGCAATATCATGGAGCCAGGGGACTCAGATCGCCACATGGCAACTGTAAGAGCGAATATTACATACACACTGTGAAAGCAAGTGCACGTTTATTGCCGATGCATTTGTTGCTATGTTGGGTGTTATATTCGCTGTATGTTATGTAACACTGATGTATGTTGTTAAAAGTGATTGTATTATATCATTAATTACAAGGAAATAATTTTTTGTACCAAATTCGCAACGACTAAATTTTTTTTTTTACAATAATCAGCAACATTCAATTTCGTACACACGTTACATTTCTTACATAATCAAAATAATTAAAAAAAATAAAATAAAATAAAAATTACAAAAAATAATAAATTGTAATTGTATTTTTAAATTTCTTACATAATCAAAATAATTAGAAAGAAAAAAAAATAAAAAATAAAAAATTTGCACAGGCAGGTAAAAAGAAAAAGTAAAAGCCAAATTTGTAGCCACAATGTCACGCCCCGAATTTTAATTACTCGAAAACATTACCAAAGCCTGTAAATTTATGTTCATATTTTTTTTTATATACATTTACAAATGTCTATTACACTTGAGTAATAGAATCACAAAGATACATGTTCTCCCTCTCTCAATAAATACAACAACAATAATACATGCCAAGCTTCTGCCGCGAAGCTACAAATAAATAATTACAAATACAACTCCACTACCTTTACATCTACTAAGAAAGCTATACAAATGAACTGAAGAACTCCATAAATCTTCAATCAAATAACCCAAACTTTCTTCCTATAAAAAGATTAAACAACGACGGGGTGAGCACTAATGCCCAGTAGGAATCTCATAGTTCTAAATCAATAACGAACACACAGATAGAAATGATCATGCATACGGGGTGATACAATATAGTAGGGTGACATTTCATAATCTCAAAATATCATAAGTAAGGTATCTTTTTCTCAAAAACAATTTAAACACTTGTAGGAAAAACCTTCAGCCATTAAAATCATCCCTTAACTTTAGAAAATCATAGATCCTTGTGAAACAACCATATTTAAGAAACAACATCATTTAAATGTTATTAACCAATTTCCCAAACATTTCTCAACTAATTTTCCATTGTTAATACTCTTCTTTTCCTTCCATTCTTCTTTTCTACACTTCACTTTTAACTTAAAACCCCAAAATTTCAAGTTCAATTTCCTTTTTGACTCGCCAACAATTCTCCTATACTCATTTCACCCCGTTAATTTCACCCGCAAAGTTTTATTTCAAGATAATACAATGTTAATAAACTCTTCCAAGCCAATCCTTTATTTAATTATAGAACAACTCTCACAATTTACTTTTATTAACACAACTACTTCATTAAGTTTACCATCATAATCTATAATCCTCGTATCTATTTTTGGTTCCCATTATTCACAAATAATGCCCATGCACTTTTCCTCTTTAAACCAAATTATACATCAATATGAAATTTCACAAATTCATCTCAAGCAACAAAAAAAAACATCATCAACTCAACTTACCTCTCAACACATAGCTCAACACAATCCACCTTTTGCCGGCTTACTACGGCGGAATGTGAACTCCCAAAAACCATTTTCGAAAACCAACCATTCTTTTAAAATAAATTTCCAAGTTTTGTAGAGTATTCTCACAAAGTATGTACATAGTTATGCTTTTTCCTCAACACAAAAGTAAATGTAAATGCAATGCTATGCCAAGATAAATCAATGAGGAAAAACATCCGTTCCAATGCATTGTTTCAAAATCACCATGTTCTCAATGTTATCATGTGATTCAATTTCAATTGTTCAAAACTTAACAATTTATTTCAAGGGTGGTAAATATGTCTCTGGTAATCCCTAGGCCGGTGTCTGCAAGTAGACTATACAAGTACTACCAAATTGTCATTTTTTTACCAATCGCAACTGGAAAAAAAATCAACAATTACCTATCCGCGCGGACTTTTCGGTCTTTCACCCCGGACCCACAGGCCAACTTATTCTACACCACCTATCAAGACTTACCATCATTATTTACCCCAAAACCATTTCATGAAAACTTATTTCTTAACATTCTTTTCTCAATCCAAGTTTTCAAATCAAACATCAATGTGTAATGTAATGAAATGAAATGATATGCCAATACCATATTAAAAATGCAATACAATATTTCTTTCACTTTCAATACTCCCACACAATATTCCCATTGTGATCAAAATTCTCATCTCAATGCAATTTCACAAGATGAATAAATACTTTTATTTCAATTAATCCAAGGGATAGCATAATTCCCACCTTTCAAACATTTCCCACAACTTAGTCACTTCAAGACTATATCAATACATTCAAATAACAATTTCCAAAGTGAGTAACAATTCTCATACTTCTTCAAAATTTAACATTTATAAAATATAAACAAGAAATTTCCAAACATCATTTATTTTAGCATTTAAAATAAATATAGCAATATCAACTATGGATTTTTAACTTCTCTTTTAAAAATTCCAAATTTCTAGGTTTCTCACCAAAACCATCCATCTTCAAATATTTGACAAGATTTCACCAAAACATCTCCCTTTCATCAACATAGTTCCAAAAACCCCCAAATTTCTAGTAAACCCACTTTGAAAAGCACTCTTTTTCTTAAATCAACAACAAGTTTTCAAATATAACCAAATTCCAATTAAACTTGTACACATGTAATTCAACCTACAAATTTCATGATTCTACTTTCAATTTGGGCCAAATAATTGATTATCCTCATAAATCAACCTAGGGTTTCTAGATAATCTAGAAATTTCAAGAAAAAATTCCAACTTCTTAACCCATTATTTTCTTCTTCCAATTTTCCCCTTGATTATACATCGTAGGTTCCTAATCCATAATCTAAACCCAACAATAACACCCCAAACTCTTCAAATCCGAAATCCCCCAAATTTCC
Organism: Camellia japonica; assembly: GCA_030407325.1. Classification (NCBI taxonomy): domain Eukaryota; kingdom Viridiplantae; phylum Streptophyta; class Magnoliopsida; order Ericales; family Theaceae; genus Camellia; species Camellia japonica. Next base: position 37,222,669 of record JAPPVO010000029.1, read on the forward strand.
ATAATATAATTCTATATGCTCAAAATGTAGATTTTGCATTTATATACTCCAAAATACCACAAATCTATCTATTAATGTAAGCATTGAAGGAGAACTAGGACCCCTACCTCAAGAACCAAGCAAGAAAAGCAAGCTTTGAGAAGAATCCTTCGAAATCCCGAATTCCAATCGGTTGAAAGTGTTGATCTTCTCTTGTTCTCCATTCTTGATGCAAGAACCATGGTGGATTGTTGATCAAAGTAGAGCAAATCAAGGTTTTTGAGCTGCTGTCCCGCTATTCCCGCTCGAGCGTCCATATTCCCGCTCGAGCGTACCTGCTCCCAGCACAGATTTCAAAACTTCGAACAGGTATAACTTTTTCATACGGACTCCGTTTTAGGTCGTTCTTGTGTCCAAATTGAATCCCCGGAAATAAGCTTTCCAATGGTTCTAACCTCACATCTAAATTCAAAGTATGGAAGAAGAAAAGGGCAAAAGAGTGATGGCTGGTCAAAAACTCAAACTCCAAACTTGGGGCTTTTTATCTAATCTTATCCAAATACCTTGTTAAGACTTCAATTAAGGTTCCAAACATCACCCAAGGGTCCTCAATTATAATATTTAAAGTCCACTCGTCAACCCATCAATATCAAGAGTCCAACAACCGTACAAGTTTTAAGGTGACGGGCACCACTTTTCATCAATCCAAAGTGAATCAAGATCCGAGTCATTACAACCTTCCCACCTTAAGAAATTTCGTCCTCGAAATTGCATCCGTTCTAACGAAAATAACAACCTTATGCTCACCAATTCTTAACAACCCCTAGTTCACAACAAAGCATGTGAGCACCCATACATATCCACCAAACCTTAACAACTTTCAATTACACCTCGCTTCAATTCTAAATCCAAAATACCAAGCGTTATACACAAATTGAAGTGAACAAATACAAACTAAACTTCACGTGTGAACATGAAAGATGTAAAAGAATATATATATATATATATATATATCTTCTGAAGTATCCCTGTACACCACACAATGAAAAAGCAATTCGTATTGGCTATCACGTTCATCTCTATCAGTACGCATAGGGGGCATAGGAGTAATACAATAATTTTGGTATTCGTTACAATATTTTAATGCACATTTTTTCATAAAAAGTCAAAAAGTTATTCCAAACAATTATTTTTTTTTCCTATTTTTTTAGCCAACAATTCAAAAAGTGCACTTATATAGATCATCCCAACAACCCCTAAACACCCAAAACTCATTATCAAATTCTGCTATAAACTAAACTGAACACCAATCAGTCCACGAATTTTCATAAAATAAATACTCATAATTAAATTCTGAAATTTTTATCCAACATGTTAAACTCATATAGGAATAACATATAAACTTTTTATAATTTTCTGAGATAGAGAACTATATAAAAAAAATACAAAATACAAAATCAGACTATTTTTACACAGAATTTTACGCAAGTCCAATCCAAATATTGTTCAATTAATTTATGCACTAACTTTTTTTTTTTTTAATTCTGAGTTATTATATGGCTAGCCATGTGATATGTCTAAAAACATGTGACTTGCCATGTCATTGATCATGGATACACTATGTCACCCAACAACTGTACCTATCAGACCAGCCGGCCACCGATGCCAACGGTACATCGTCACCCCATGAGCGGAGAGACTTGCTTCGGTGACACAGTCACAAGCGAGAGTTCCCATGTGTGATACGCCTGAACTCATGTGATAGGTCAATTGTAACGCCCTCAAAATAATACATAAAACCCATCACTTTAGACATGCGTTGATATAAAATAAACCAACCATTTCTATCCATCAGAGTAGTTCTCACAATAGTATTACATGTTAACAACAGAAGGAAATGCCCTAAGGGCTTACAGCTTTCCAAGTCAACACTTGGTTACACAAAAGAAGAGTACTAACTCAATACAAAAGAAGCCCTTGGCTTGACATACATGTAATACAAACAAAGAAACACAAAGAGTCTTCAACTCTCATCAGTATCCAAGCTATGTCCTTGGAGGTGGCATGCTACATGTACCTGAAAATGATGTCCCGTATAGGGTGAGCCAACGCCCAGTAGAGATATGCTAAACACAATATGAGCAATAACTAAGACATTAGCAATTGATAAATGTTTAGTTCCCATAAATCAAATCTTACACCATTTCCATTACATGACCACTATTTCCATGTTTCCTTTCATTTCCATTTCATAACCAATATCCAATCCATAACCATGGCTCAGAACCTGGCCACATTCTCTAAACGAAATAATAGTTCATATTAAACGTTTCTCATTTCACAATAGATAAGCATACTAGCTATATCAACATTTCATTCACTGGTAAACATATAAGTTATATCAACATCTCAACAGATAAGCCTACAAGCTGTATCCACTCTTCAACAGACAAGCATATTAGCTGTATCAACATTTCATTCACTGATAAACATATAAGTTATATCAACACTTCCATAGATAAGCATAGGAGCTATATCACTTCATTATCTGACAAGCATATGAGCTGTATCAGTGGAGTCCATCCCCTATCTCCTCCCAAACAATATCCGGTTTAGAGGTCCATCCCCTATCTTCCCCTAAACCGTGGAGTACATCCCCTATCTCCTCCCACACAACACAACATATATATATACACAAAGGTCATATACATATTCAATCAATACATAACGTTAATGTATTCTTTTATCCGCCATACTTTATGACTTAACCAATTGATTAGTTTTAGTTGCCTGATCTTCATGCATTGTCTACAACAATCAAAACTACCCTCCACCGGTAGCCCAAGCAATTATTTCTAAACAGATAATAAAAGCTTTACAGATAAACATCGACGTTTTCAAAAGTGGGTGATTAATAAATCCAACTCCACCATCTCACATTCTAATGAGTCAATTTCATTATTCCTAACTCAATTCCATAAATCCACAACCTTTCCAAATTAATTATACCAATTAATTTATACAACAAATTAGGATTTTCTACCCCATTTTCCAATATTAACCCATAGGTTCAAATATCAACAACCAATACCCAAATCATCATTTTGAGACCCAAAAATACAAGTTTAAGGATCAAAACAACAAACCCTCTTTTATACCATTTTGAAACCCTAAGTCCCAAAATCAACCAACTTCAACACTTTATCAAAATGACCAAAAATCTATGTCAAATACCATAAGAGTGAGTAGGAATCCCTACCTCAAAAGTTGATACCCAACGAAGAAGATGAAGAAAACGAAAATGCTCCAAATCACAAGTTTCTTGGATCAAAAGATAGCCCTCGACGATCAACAACTTTTTTGTAAAGGCCAAAGGTGAGGAACCAACTCTAACTAGATCAATACCTAGAGAGAAGGCAAGGATCTAGAGTGAGAAGCTCAACAATGGTGTTTTTGGAAAAGTAAGAGAGAGAAGAGAATGTGAAAAGTGATTTTAAAATGCCAGAACACGGAGCCTTTAACCAGTTTCCCCGCTCGAGCGCCCAAACCCCCGCTCGGCACTCATAGACTCCCGCTCGAGCGGCCAATCCCGCTCCCTCGAGCGGCGGATGCACACTCCCAGCACTTTTGCAGACAGGTTCCCCGCTCGAGCGCCCAACTCCCCGCTCGAGCGGCACACACAAACTCCCGCTCGAGCGGCCAATCCCCCGCTCGAGCGTCCAACACTACTCAAGAAATACTGGATGGGTGTATTCCCCGCTCGAGCGCCCAAACCCCCGCTCGAGCGGACAAGCCAAAATCTGGGCAACTAGACTTGGTTCCTAAGCTCAACCAACCTGCTCCAAATCTTCCCAACACAACCCAAGAAGGATGCAAACGACATATACTCAATAACCAGCTCCACGAAACCTAAGTCCGGATATAACAAATAAAAAAAAGGGAAACCGGGATCGCTATATCAACTAGCTCTGATACCATGTTGTCACGCGCCGTATTTTATCACTCGGATAACATTACCAATATTCATTAATTAAGTCCATTTACAAATAACATTTCATCCTTGGATAAAATGATGAATAATAAAATATACATATTCCCTCTCGTTATACAACAATGACATTTACATACAAATAAAAGAAATGCCCTGAGGCTTACAATAATTGAGAGGACACTACTCTTTACAAAACAATAGCACTCAGCCAAACAACAAATGAAGTAGTAAAATTCATCACCACATTACACTTATGAAATGGTAAAACCCATTGTTTGATCTTCAAATCCAAAAAGCATTCCCTATACAGATGTACAGGCAGGGGTTGAGCAATATCACTAGCTCACCAAACAATCTCATATTAAAACATTAGAAGATATGCAGGTACCAAAATACTTGTACATATACGTGAAATCATATCATGTCAAAACCATATGATTTTATTACATAATCTCTTAATTATTTAATTAACCACAACAAATTAACTTAAATAAATAAACATGTTTCAATAGCAACAGGACATCCTTTTCAATTCATTCAATTATCTCAATATTAATTGAATCAAATAATTAAACAATTCATCAAATCTATTTTATATAGTCTTATGAGATGAATGCATATGTCATGTCATGCTCAAAATATTTTTCTCATCTTTTGAAAATCTTACGCACAATGCTAATTTGAAAACATATTAATCCAACAATTTCAATAAAATTCCAAGATGGCAAATACGACTCAGGTAATCCCTAGGCCGATGTCTGCAAGTAGACTATACAAGTACTAGCAATTTGTCATTTTTACTAGTATTAACTAGAAGGCTTGACACTTGTAATTTGTCATTTTTACCAGTATTAACTGGAAGGCTCGACACCTATCCGCGCGATTTTCTGGTCTCTACACCACCTTTCAAGACTTACCACCGTATTTACCCCAAAATTATTTCATGAAAACTCGTTTCCGACATTCCTTTCTCAATGCAAAGTTTTCAAATCAAATTTCAAAGCTCATCATTATCAAATGAATTGATATGCCAATGCAATGATTAATAATACAATGCAATATTTTTTCCACTTTCAATACTTCCACACAATATTTCCATTGTGATCAAAATTCTCATTTCTCATTTCAATATAATTTCTCAAGATGAATGTAAATATTTTTATTCCAATTCATCCATAGGACAACAAAATTCTCACACTTAAAGTAATCTCAATCATTTAGTCACTTCAAGCCTATATCAACATTTTGAACAACAGTTTCCAAAACTTCAACAATTCTCATATTCCATGAAAACCATCATTTATATGTAAACAAATAAACAATTTTTCAAACATGATTTATTTTGGCACACAAAATAAATATAACAACATCTTCAAAGATTGTCAATATCTTTCTTAAAACCCCCAAATTTCTAGGTTTTCTCACCAAAACCACTCATCTTCATTTATTGAAAGAAAGTCACAAAAAACATCTCCCTTCAATCCTGATAGTTCAAAACCCTCAATTTCTATTTTAAAAGGAACAAGAAAGTAAACCCACTTTCAAAAAAATCTCTCATCTTCTTGAATCAACAATCAATTTTCAAAACAAATCAAAGGATGATTTCGAAAATTATCTAGATCTTGCAAAAACATATATATAACTCAAAGGAAATCCCTACTTATTAAATATTACCATTTCCATCCTACTATATCAAAAGTTATGGTATAATCTTAATAACACACTTTTAACCATAACAGATATAATCTTTTAACCAAAACTAATTTAATCCACCAAATTAGTAAAAGTTTATTATATTAAAAAAATTTCAAATTTATAATACCGAACCTAACTTTACATGCCTCATCCCTCAAACATAACTATATTTTAACATAAACATTTTTCAAGCCAAGCTATTTAAAGAGGTAATATTTTTACCAAATTCTCTACTAATAACAATTTCACAACTTTTTCTAAAATCATTTAACCAACATGATATTTACATCAAAAATTATGAAATATACCCAATAGTAACATTTTCAAGGTTATGAGTTTGAAAGTCCACATTTCACATTTTTATTTTCAAAAAAAATAACACAATTTAATCAACATATCATATTTTATAAAATATCATGAATATAACACTTTTAGAGTTTTTAATCCCAAAGCAACTCTATAATTCCTACTTAAACATTTACTCCATATTCCTCAACATTAATTTATTTTTCTCAAAAATAAATTCCAAATCAAAGATAAAAAAATTTCAACTTTATATTTCTCAAAATAAATCATCTAATCATAATATGATGTAGAGACAATCCATATAACTATTAAATTTTATTTTCGGATTTTTTTGCAAAATTATCAACACAAAATGATTTTTTTCCAAATCAATCTCAAAATGCCAACATTCTTAACATTTCCACATAATTTTTCTTCCAAAAATTACCACACAAAAATCTAATATATATATATATATATATATATGTATATGCAATACCTCTTATAATGATATATTTTCTCAAAATAACCCTAACATAGCTTTAATGTAAAAATATGAAGAAAGTCCGTACCTCAAATAATGAAGAAGAGCAGATCTGGAAGGCAAATCTTGCCCGATCATGAATCTGAGACTACCATTACGAAGATCACGACGAGCTCTCCGACCTTTATTTACAAAACTTTTACAAAATCTCACTTTAAAGACTCTCACTCTAAGCTTGAAGCTTGAGCAAAAATAGAGAAAAGAGAAAGGGAGAGAGAGACGGACAGGGGGAGGGAGAGAGAGGCAGAGAGGTCTGCCAACCCAAGCCAAACAAATCAAATGAAATGGAAAGGAAGAGGAAATGATGGCTAGCACAAAAAGGAGGGCAACCCACGTGGGATTGCTTCCCAAAGCTTGGCTTTTCCTAAAAAAATATATATATGTATAACTTTTGTAATAATATCTCAGATTTTATAATATAAATTATATCATTGATATAATTTTTCTCAACATAAAATATAATATTTTTCTCATTACACAATACATACACATTTCATTCTTTATAAAATATATATAATTTTTCCACCGTATGGTACACACCATAAAATCAACTACTAAATATTTATAACCCCTATGTAATAAATAATAACAACTCCTAAGGTAGTTACTACCAATCACATAATTAAAAAGGACCAAATAGTTAAACATGAGTTACTAAACAAACTCAAATTAAATTAAATCTAAATCATGGGTCTCACCCATAAGTTAAACATCACCCAATTATACATCAAAGTAGACCTAACAAACTAATCTCAAGTCATGGCATAAACACCCAAAACTTAATATCAAATTCTATTGTATACTAGACCAAACACCGATCAGTCCGCGAATTTTTATAAAATAAATACTCATCAATAAATTCTGAAATTTTTACCCAGCATGCTAGACTCGTATGTGAACAACATACAAAAATTTCATAATTTTCTAAGATTAGGAACTAGTTTTAAAAAATACAAAACTGAACTGTTTTCGCACAGAATTTACACAGCAGTCAAATCCGAAAATTTGCTCAATTAAATTATGCACTATCTATTTAAAAAAAAACAATCTGGGTCATTACATTCCATGTAAGGGTGTAATAATGGCCTGGCCCATGGGCCAAAAAGTGGGGCCCAGGCCCAAGCCCAAGCCCACTCATAATAGGGCCGGGCCTAGGGCCTTGGGCCTGGGCTCGGGCCTTGGGTTGCGGGTCGGGCCTGGTTGGGCTTTTTTTTAAATATTAGAAATGAAAAATTAAAAAAAAAATTTATACTAGAGTGTTTTAATTACGATTAATGAGATATTTTGTTTGGTTATGTAATGTTTTATGGTGAAATTTAAATTTAATTATGTATAACTTATGTTTTTTTAATTATGAACTTATAACTAAAAAAGTATGCAATTATGTAATTTTTTTCTTTCGAAATGAACAATTTTATATATATGAAATTGAAACTTTCAATATTACAATATTAAATTATTTATATAACATTTACTAAATAAATAATTTTTATTTCAAAATGAAATAAAATATTACAAAAATTGATATTACTAAATAAATTAAGTGTAGATTACTGATGATGGTATAGCAATTGCATCACTATAGGTCAAGTTCATCCCAACTAGGTTGGCACCTACTAGCCTACCAATCATTTGCATTATACTCCACCTCAATAATCTAATACAAAAAAAAAAAAAAAAAAAAAAAAAACAAAAACAAAAACAAAAACTAAGAAAAAAACAAAATGAAATGAAATAGTAAAAAATAAATTGTTGATCAATCATTGGAGGAGACATACATTTTAGTCGCGTTGCCTGATGATATGTCATCCAAATCATATTGAATTCGCTCCTTTTCACTAAAATTTTGTCTTCTTGTAAGTGTATGCATATGATCTCTAGATATCATCAGTGCCTCAACCATTTCGGGTGAAAGCCTGCTCCTATAGTCACTTAGTACCCGTCCACCTGTGAAGCAACTGTAGAAATAGGAACAGTTAGTATATTACGGGCCATCTATGAAACCACAGGCCACATAGATTCATTTTGTTTCCACCAGTCCAAAATGTCAAAATTATCGGAATCATCCACTGACGGGCTTTTCAAATAACGTCGTAATTCAAAACTACTTACACTTGTATAATGAGATATTATTCTACTTTTTATTGCTGTGAAAATACTTAATCTCCCGCCTCGAGATTGGACTGCTAGTGTAGTGTGTATAAGTGTATTTACAGATGCAGTTGCCCTGTATTCTTGAAATAATCTGTTGTATGCTTGCATAATAGGGGCAAACTGTATTTGATCAGCGAAAATACGTTCTAAAAATTCTTGTAAACCAACTTCTTTACACCTGGGATCAATTATTATAGCTAAACCTAATAGATGAGGCAAATGATGAAAATATTTATCAAATTTTTCTTTCATTGAAGTAATAATGGTTACATAAAGTTCATTGCCCATATATTTTATGAAAACTTTAATTATTTCTGCTAGCATATGTAAAACAAATGGTGAAGTAGGAATATATATATAAGAAAATAATTTTGTTGAAGTATCAAAAACTTTTAAAAAATCCTTATACAAGGCTACTTGGCGTCAATTAAGTTCAGTGGATGTCAGTACTCCTTCTATTGATGTTGTTGCAAAAAATAAATCTATTGTTCTTCTTTGTTTACAAGCTATTTTTGACATATTATATGTTGAATTCCACCTACTATCTACATCTAAAATTAATTTTCTAAATGACATATTTTCTCGTTGACAAATTTTTCTATATTCTGAAATTCGATTATCAGAAGACATAATAGTAACAACTGCATTTTTTATTACAAGTACAGAAGTTTCATATACATGCATAGCTTCTTTAACAATCAAATTTAAAATATGGGCACAACAACGAACATGAAATAAATCACCATCAACGAGTAATTGTAAAGTTGATTTTAAATAGGCTACAGTTTGATTATAATATGATGCATTATATAAACTAATCGTAAATATTTTATTTTGTAAAGCCCACTCATATAATACATTTCTTATTTTTACACCAAGCGAATGACCAGTGTATGGAAGTTCAACTAATTTAAATGAAATAATTATTTTATTTAATTCCCAATCATTATCAATAAAATGTGCAGTGATACATTGATATTCAAAACCATTATTTGACCACAGATCAGATGTTAAACAAACTCTTCCATTCAAATTTTTAAAGATATCAAATAATTCACTTTTAATATCCTCAAATTTCTTTAAAATCCTGTTTCTAGTAGTATTTCTTGAAAAACTTTGATATTGCGGTACAAAACTTTCGTGAATCATTTCGGTAAAATCAGGACATTTACTAGTACTAAAATGTTGTTCTTTTTCAACAATATAATCAACTATAGAATTTTGTGCACGTATAGGATCATATGAAAATGTTTGCAAATTACCAGTTGATGAAGCCCCTAATTGCATTTGACTTCGAATATCAGGTTGTTTACTTTGTAAATATTTGTCAGAATGCCTTTTTAAATGACTAGTACCCCCTGCAGATGCAACACTAAGTAAACGTGCACAATATTTACATTTTGCTTTAAATGTAATTGTGCCATCAGGAATATTTATAGATATTTTTTCAAAATGTTGCCAAACACTACTACTTGTGTTCCTAGATGATGATCCAACTGTTGGAAGAAGGATATTAGAAGGAGAATCAATAGATTTATGTGGTGTTGTATATGTATCAACATCGACGTAAACATTAGGCATATTAGGATCTATAGTAATGCAAGTAAAACAATAAATAAGAATTAACAATTAATTTAAATAATGTGTAAATTCAATCAATAAAAAATAATAATTAATATATGTGCATAAATAATTAATGAAAAAAATTTGTAGTTAATAAATTTAATTAAACTAATTAATGTTACCGACTGGGGAATGCGATATAGAAATTTTCTTCTTCTGCTAAAAGTTTCTTGTTGCACAATTGCGATAGCCACTTAGGGATGGCACTTCAAAATTAATTGAGAGTTGAGAGAGATTGAGAGTTTAAGAGAGATTGAGAAAGTTTAAGAGAGAGAGAGAGAGAGAGAATGATTTGTTGTGAAATTTATTTTGAAAACTGAAATATATTTATAGTAGTTTGAATTATAACCGTTTGAATTATGACCGTTTTATATATATCTGTTTGAGTTGTAGGAGATGCAAATTTGCAATGCAACGGCTCAAAATTGATGAGGCTAGGCTGGTACTATAGTAGGTAGGGGGGCTGTACGGTGGCATGGCATTGGTAGCAAAGTTTTAGGAAATGGTTGCCTCCTTTTCGGGAAACCATTTGGACGATGCTCGTTGGCCAGTGAGAGCCATCACAGGTCCCGTTTTGCTAATCGGAACCGTCAATATGTACAACTCGTCGAGTATTATATGTTTGTAAATAATCACGTTGATCAGATATCTATAACTATCTGATCAGATTAGTTTTTTTTTTCTTAACCATTAACTATAACACCATACATTTTTATACAAAACTGATTTGATCATGTAGTTAGCGATATCCGATTAATGTGATTTTTAATAGGCATATAGTAATTGACGAGTTCTACACATTTACGGTTCGGATTATCAAAATGGGACTCATGGTGAGCCTCCACGGGCCCAATATTACCGTCCAACTTAATGAATATATATATAAATTTTTTTTTCTTTCACAGTAGGTACACTTTCCCATCAAACAATGAAGAAAAAAAAAAATTTTAAAAAATGAAGGCCAGCCAGCCACAGACTGTGCACTGCCACTGCCAGCCACAGTGTGGCAAGGCGTGGTGGTGGCGTGATACATCATCATTTTCCATCAAACAATTATTAATTTGATTTTAATTTAACAAATTATTATTAATTTTTGTTTTATTTTTAAATTATTAATATTATTTATTTAATTATATTATTTTTTATTTAATTATTTAATTATTTAATTTTTATAAGATCAATCTTTTTATTTATTTAAATATTTTATTTTATTTTATTTTATTTTATTTTATTATTATATATTTTTTTTTACCCATACATTCTGTCTGCTAGGTCGTCCAAGTCTGCTGCTGAGAGTTGGTCGTAAAAGTCATCCCCATCTCCCATGGGTGGTTCATCGTACCATTCTTGATCATTTTCTCCCATCACCGGTGATTCATGAGAGACTCCATGCTGATAGTTTGGGTACTGACTTTCATCGACAAATGTCTCTTTGTTGAAGGGATATCCTGGGATGGCTAAATTACAATGTATCTTCTGATGTCTATCTTCACAGACTAGATGCCCATAGTTTCCATTATATGCTAATAGAGAGTTGCTAGCAAATTTTCTCCATTTATTGAGCTGGTCTTTGAGTGGAAATCTTCTGCACGGCCAGGGTCTCCTATTGACAAGTCCTGGATATCCTAGGAATGTAGAGGTTCCTCTGAGGTACATTTTGTGTTTAGCTGGATTGCACCATATTCCCTTCCACTCTGGTAGTCTGCTATCTATCAATGCTTCTACATACGGATGATGTTCTTCCATTACGCACAATACTGCATGAGCAAGCTTATGTCCAAAGTTATCTGTCTGATCTGGATCTGAGAAAATTAGTCTGGAGAGAAAGCCGTAATCTAACAATTTCGGGGCTGTTAGATAACGTGTTTCGCCTCTAATTTCTATCTCCAATGGGTCAAATGTAGCTAGATTTATCTGGCAAAGGCAAATGCTGAAGTCTAGGTTGCACTGACATCTACCAAAATGTTCGGACCTTTTTCTGCATTTTTCTTCTTCTAAGCAGGGCTGCTCTTTATCTTCATAGGTATAGGTCCATTGATAAGCTAGGCCAAGGCAATCAATTCTTGCTATGGAGAGATCCTGAAGAAATTGCTGAATAATGACTAGCTCGCTATTTCTGCTATCTTCGGCTAAGGTGTAAATATAGGGTTGTAGGTCTTCTATTGCTTGGCTTTTCTCACAAAAAGATCGAATGATAGAATGCCTGAAGAAATATATTCTAGCACTCAATTGGTCAAATTACTCACTGGTGAGTCATTTGATTTCTGGGTTTGGTAAGTAGGTAGGTGTTTTTTCTGGAGCTAATTTTTTAAGCTGGTTGGTTAGAGTTCGAACGGTTGCTCTCAATTGTTTTTCTTCGTCTCGGAGCTGGTCTAGCTCTTTACTGACCTTTTTGCCTTTATCCATAATTTTCTTGAAATTTCTGGAAAGGCCTTCATAGTGTCTGCACATCTGGAGAGGATTCTGAGAATCTATCTGAGGGTTAGAACTACTACTGCCTGTACTACTGTTTCCAAGTATCTGGCTAGCTGGAACTCCACTGGTAGCAAGAATGGTTGGCATCCTGCTCAATGTGTCTAGGTAATCTTTAGCTATCTGACTAATAAAGTAACTGGTTCCTATTTGTCTTCGGGCATAGGTACTGGCTGACTCAAAATCATAAAATCCTTTAAACTGGGGTGTAGGAAAATATTTAACTAAAGGTTCTACTTCTGTCTAGTCATGGTAAATATCAGGCTTGGTTCCTTTAGCTACTACATAGAAAGAAAAACTTTTTGACAAAGGTTTATTTTGGATTTTTGAAAAATATATACTGAGAGAGTTTAGGGCGGAAAGGCATTTAGCTGGGTGGTTCTGACTGTTCCAAAGGTTATCTAAAAGACACTGCTGAACTGGGTCTAACTCAATCCCTGTTAAAGGTCTGAATTTGGTTCTGCCTTCATGAATGGGAAGAGAAAATCTCCCAAAGTTCATGGTCTTGCTGTTCTCCATTATCTGCACAAAAATTAAACTGGTTATCTTCTTTTTCTAAATAAATTTTCCTACTTAACCAATCTGTTAGCCTATTATCACTTCCTTTAATATGTTCAAACTCTACCTTATATCCTTGTCCTACTATACAATCTAAAAATTTTGCCCATTTTCTAGTACTTAATTTTCGCTCGTTAAGTTTGTTATGAAATCTAACTATGGCTTCACAATCTGTCCTAATTGTAAAAGGTTTGTGCAAAAATAATCTAAACTTATTTATTGCGTATACTACTCCTAGTATTTCAAAATCTAGGCTGGTCATGGTTGTATCTTTTTCTTTAAATTTTCCAGAACTGCATCTACAAATGCGTTCTTTATTTTTACTGCCATATTTACTAGGTTTAGCTAATAATATTGTTCCCCATCCTAATTGACTTGCGTCTGTTTCTACGACTATGTATTTTGATTTTAAGGGAAGTTGTAGGTCTGGTAGATTTTTACAAATGTCTTTTATTTTTCTAACTAAAGCTATATCTTGCTGATTGAAATATTTCTGTCCTGTGGGCGTGGTCTTACTATAAAGGGGTCCTATTATTTTACTAAGGTTAGGAGTATACATTCGTGCATAATTTAAAATTCCTAAAAAAGATTGAAGTTGTTTTGTATCTTCTAATTTATCTGGATAATCTAAAATTTTCTTGACTATGTGAGGTTGTAACCTAATTTTTCCATCTCCTAGCTTCATTCCTAAGAATTCTATGTAAGGTTTATTTAATACCATCTTTTTCTTGCTAATTATTATTCCATTATTTATGAATTCTTTTAATGTTATATACAAATGATCTATGTGACTATTTTTATATGGACTGAATACTAATATATCATCTATATATACCAGTATAAAACTATATTTATTAAATATGCTATCCATTTTACGCTGAAATATGGAAGGTGCATTTTTTAATCCAAAAGGCATAACTAGCCATTCATAATGTCCTTGAGGGCAACTGTAACGCCCCGACCCTTCACACGTCATCGATATTGTCCGCTTTGGGCCACGTCCGCACGGATTTGTTATTCCTAGTGGGTCACCTATCCCAGAACTACTCCAGCCTAAGCACGCTTAACTGTGGAGTTCTGTTAGGGATTTCACCACCCGGGAAAAGGCCTCGATGCTATATAAGGGTCCAGGTTTTTACTTTTATAGCCCAAGAACTCCTCCTTCATTCCCGATGTGGGACACCGGGGCCTTATAATCCACCCCCCATAAGGCTGTACGTCCCCGTGCAGTAGCCTGCCAGCTTGCAAGCCCGCCCACATGCACCGAGAGACGCCAGGGGCCCACACTCGGTACTCCGGAGAGTCGGCTCTGATACCATTTGCAACGCCCTCAAAAATAAACCCATAATATATATATAACAATGACATGCATTTATAAAAGAAAACAAAACATTATTCCATTCATCAGAGTAATATTAATAAAAAGACATTACATGTAACATTAAAAACAAATGCCTTACTGGCTTACATCTTTCCAAGCCAACACTTGGACACAAAATATGAGTACTAACTCAACTACAAATTAAGCCCTCTGCTTGAGTTTACATGTAATATCCAAAAGAAAACAACTAACTAAAAACAAGTCTTCAAATTCAAATCCTTCCAAGCTAAGTCCTTGGAGGTAGCATATCACCTGGACTTGAAAATGATGTTCCCGTATAGGGTGAGCCATAGCCCAATACAAATATACTAAACCAAATATAAGCATTGAATAAAGCAATAGCATTTAATAGATGGTTAACATGAAATACCGATTTCATTATCATACAGTTTCATGACACTAATGTCCATGACACGTTTCACTTTCCATTTATGCCAACATGGCTCAGAACCTGGCCAAACTATAACAGTGAGACTACATCTCACATTAACATTACTTCCAATATCAACAAATTAAATGAGACTAAGGCTCATACCAAAACACTTCCATACTTCCCGATTGATACACATTTTAGTGCTATATCAATAACATGTAAAAACACTTCCATAAATCAATAAGCACACATATTAGTGGTACTAATGGAGTCCATCCCCTTTCTCCTCCTAAACTGGTTTGAGAGTCCATCCCCTATCTTCCCTCAAACCATGGAGTACATCCCCTATCTCCTCCCAAACCAAATGCATATACAATGTATCAAACACTTGCAATATACAATATTCAATCAATACACGTATGTTCTGTATTAATTCAACCGTCATGTTCAATAACTTAATTCAATGTGATTAGTTTCAGTTTTCCCTAATCCACATGCAATGTCTACAACAATCACGACTATCCTCCACCGATAGCCCAAAACAGTTATTTCTAAACAGGAAATAAATGTATCAACAAATGTAAATTTAACATTTTCATAGGCGATTAATTAAACTAACCAACTACACCATTAAATCACTAAATTCCCCGATTCCATGAATTAAACTCAATTCCACATTTTTCCCTAAATTAATTATACAAATTAATTTATTTCAACCACTAGGGTTTTTCCCAAAATTACCAGACAACCCCCAACATATCAAAATACCAAAACTTAGGACAAAACCTATAATATGGAGTAGGAAATCCCTACCTCGAAGTGAAGAACTCAAATGGAGAAGATGGCGAAAACCCAATGTGCTCCAAACCCAAGATTGTTCAGATTAAAGTGAAGCCCTCGACCCACTCTATCTTTTTAACAAAGGACCTAGGGTCGAAATACACTCTAAGTAGATCAAATCTAAGAGAGAAGGTGTGTAGAGGGAGAGAAAACACGGACCTAGGGTTCTGGAATCAAAAGAGGATGAAAAAGTGTTTTAAAAACCGCTGCTGCCTATTTAAATAAAACAGGCTCGCTCGAGCGAAGAAGTGGTCGCTCGAGCGACCAGACACAAAGAATACTCGCTCGAGCGAAGGAAAGCTCGCTCGAGCCAACAATACGATGCTTCAGGTCTGCAACCAAGAAGCACGCTCGAGCGACAGAATGCTCGCTCGAGCGAAGAACTCGAAACTCGCTTGAGCGAAGGAAATCTCGCTCGAGCCAAGAAATACAGCTCTCAGGTCTATACTAGACGCAATCGCTCGCTTGAGCGAAGGACCAAAACAAATAGCTCGCTCGAGCGACAAACTGCTCGCTCGAGCGAAGGACCAAAATTCTGGGCAGCAACCCTTTGCTCCCAAACACTCCCAACCTGTAACAAACCTGCCCAATACATCCTATAACTCGAAAATAAGGAATTAAAGGGTGACAACAACAAATATGTAACAACAGAATCTATGGAACGTAAGTCCGGATACAACCACCAAATGGAGAGAGACCGGGGTCGCTATAGCAACAGAAAGCTGTCCATGGTATACTTTCCTTTTCCATTTTTATCTGCCAAAATCCTGACTTACAATCAAATTTGCTAAATATCTTTGCTGTCTGTATTCTATTTATGAGTTGGTCTTTATCTGGTATATTATATTTATCATCTTCTGTATTATCATTTAATATTTTTATAATTTATAACCATTCTAGCTTTCCCTCTTTTTTATCTCTGCATGATTTCTAACCATGAATGTTGCGCTTCTATGTGGACTATTACTAGGTCTAATTACTCCTAAATCTAATAATTCCTTAATCTGAGTTCTAAATTCTTCTATATCTGCTGGCGTATGATCTATTTGTGCTGAGGTAATTCTATAATCTTTATTTTTTATATCTAGACTAGCTAAAACTTTATTTCTTTCCAATATTTCATGGGTTGTTCTCCTAAAATTTCTTTTGTTTCAGATAATCTTATTATCTCATCTAAATCATTTTCTGTTCTTCTATATACTGGTTTTTTCTTTAATTTTCCTATTTTAGCAAAAATTAATTCTAAGTTAACTATTTGTTGAAAATCTTCTAGGTTCCAATAGTCTCCTTTTTCTTCAAAATCAAACTCTTCTAACTCATACTTTTCCATATCTAAATTTTCTAAAGAAGTATTTGCTATCTCATTAGGTATGTACGTTTGGGCTAGCTCGGGAAAAATATTTCTACTAGGGAATAAAAAGCTAGCGGGAACGGAATCTACTCCTATGGTACCACCACGCTTCGCACGCAACTCTGAGGAATGGGCGATAGTGCTGAGGGCATATGCTGTGGGTGTATGTACAGTTCGCTTGAAGAAACTAATGTTATGTTGGCTGATAAACATGCCTCCTTGTAAACTAAGTATGAAATTAAGTCCTAAGATAAAAAGGTGATTCTGTCGGGTATTTCCAATCCAAACTTGAGGTAATGGGAACCATTCTATGTGCTGATCTTGAGAACCTAGATGATGAAAACTAATCTGGGCGCCATTGATGCAATGTGTATATGTCTGTTTAGTTCCATCGGCTATGCTGACTAAAGTTGGGTTTGCTAAAGCTGTACTCCATCCTGGTGGAACTACGTGTTGTTCAATGTATTATTTACTGGCTCCGGTATCTATCATGGCATCTATACTAAGGGTTTTTTCTACAAATTTAATTACACAAGAAATCTCAACTAAATTTGACTTGGGTATAACAGGATAATTAAATGGTAAATATGTATTATCTGATTTTACTTGAGAGTATTGGCTAAAGGGTTGAGAATCAACTAAGTTGACTATTTCTAAAAAATTCATATGTTCTTCAATTAGTTTATCTTTTAAAGGGTATTTATTGTGGAATTGTTCTAGCTGCTGTTTAAGCTATCCATTTTCTAATTCTAAACATTCTATGTCAAAACTAGTCTTAGGTTCTATCTCTCGTATTTGTAATTTGAGTTCTCTTACTTGTATTTCTAATTCTCTAATTGTTAAAAGTAATTCTCTACTTTCTATACTATGGTCCTCTCTGTTATTTTCTGATGTTATCTTATGTGTCATGTTTAATTTTTCAAGACAGACTATACAATAGGTTATACTACATAATAAACACTGAGCTCTCTTATCTTTAGCTGGAAACCAATTGCAATAACTGCATCTAGTGGTATCAAATCCTAGTCCTATTTGAAAATTATGCTGACATTCTGTATCTGCATTACATTTCATCATAAAGAAACTATCATGAGAACGAGTTGCTCCTATTTCTTGATTGAGTTGTCCTAAAAGATTATCTATATCTGTATCACTTTCTGAATCACTGTCTGAACTTATGGCTTCTATTTGATATTCATAATCACTGACTATACTATATACTTCTGAATCATCACTATTTATGCTGACGATAATATCTTCTTCTAAGCCTTCTATAATATGTAGCCTTTCTATCTGTTTATTAGTATTAGGTCTTTGTCTTTTTGGGCAGGCTTTTGCAAAATGATTGGGTTCTCCACATATAAAACAATTACATTTTTTACTATTGGGTTTTCTAACATATCTCTGTTTTCTTTTATCTCTTTCTTCTTTGGGTAGTTACTTATACTTTATCCTATTAAAAGTTCTACTCTTTCTAATAAATTTTTGTTTTTTCCATGGTTTTTTTATATTTTTTCTTCCAATATTTTTCTTTTTTATATTTTCCATATTTTTTGTATTTTTTCTTATTATATTTATCTTCATATTGCTGAGGGGTATATATTATGGTACTACAAAAACCATAATTTTGTTTTTTCAAATCTTTCTGTATTTTAACCTCTACACATTTTTCTCTAAGTCTATGGAAGGTAAAAACAATCCTAGGTCCTATTCCTAAGGTTCCTTTTATTTTTACTTCTCCTGAGGCTATTTGGGCTGGTAAGTTTGCATAATAAATTGACCATTTATTTTCTATTTCTCTTCCTAGTTCTCCGGGTAATTTTCTAAAATATTTATTTCCTATTTCTTCATCGAAACTTTTTCCAGTTCTGGCTGCTATGGCTAAATATTCTTTGCTAAAGGGTACAATATATTTCCAACTTCCTAATGTCATCTGATCTAATTCAGTTAATGCTATGCTTTGAGTGTAAGTATTTCGTCTGGAAGGGTCATATCCTATAAGTATTTCTTTTATAAAACTAGTGAAATTCCATGGGTTATCTCCTAGTTCTTTAAGCTGTCTAATTATCTCCTCATATTTTCCTTTAAATGTTAAGTATATATTAAAAGCCGAATCTCCTAAAAGCGTCTCCATATATTCCCACATATCTGTTGATTCAAAGGGATTACTCATCCATGCCTTTACTGCATCTTTTTCCCATCTTTCTATTACTTCTTGCCATATCTGAGGGTCAAATCTAGCTAGGTCTAAAAGGGTTCCTTGGTTATTAGCTGGCTGTAATTGTATACTCATATCTGGTTGTTTACGCTTTCCATGAAATCTATAACTTTTATTCGGGTCTGCTTTACTTTGTCCTGAACTGGCTAATGGTCTTCTTCCTCCTACTGCATGATGCATTGGTTCTACGGGATCTTCTACAGCTGGCTATTGGTTACTAGTTCCTATGCTTTCTGTGTTCATATAAAAAGTATCTTCTAAATTGGGTTGTTCTGGTATTCTAAATATTTTGCTAGGATGTATTCTATCTTCTATGATATCATCTACATATTCAGTATGAAATTCTTGGTCTAAAAATGATACTGCTTCATCATGGGTATCTCCTCTGGTTAAGTATTCATAATATCTAGCATCTAATATTTTATTCATATCAGTTAGGGTAAAATTTTCTAAGTCTATCTCATCAATATTATATATTTTATTTTGTGATATTGTCTTTTCTTCTGTAATTACATAAAGCTGATTTATTTCACTATGATTATCTTGATTTTCTTTTCTATCTATGCTACTGAATTCATCATCTTCCGATTTTTCTGGTGCTAATAAGTATATTGAGTAAATCTTACCGCATAATTTCCATCTGCTGCTTGATATAATAAATTGTCTTGAGGGGCTAATCTTTTTTGTCCTAAAAAATCTCCTAATTTCCAACCTAATGCTACATTATCTTCAGAATTAAATTTTTTAGCTGGTAATGTCTTTATTCCTTTTGCACCTAATAACTTGACTATCTGATCATTCGTGAGTCTATAGTGAGTATTACTTTCTGAGACTGTTAAGCCTAAAAATCATGTGGAGACTAATAAATTCTTTTCTCCTTTTTTCATTTTTTATCCTCTACTCTTTATTCCTATTTTTATCTTTTTATGAAAAGTCGAGGTGGGTAGTAAGAAATCTGGTGTAAAATAAATTATTCCTCCTTTTGAATTCATATCTAATTCATAGCTGCCTAAAAGACTTTGTCCTACATCATTAAACCTATCATCATAAAGACATACAAAAACTTTAGTTCCTAAATTCTCTCTAGTTAAGGCTTAACTCCTACTACAACTAATCCTAAGTGGGTCATTTTAAGGTGTTCATTTACTGCATATTTATAGCTTTCTCTATCTATTAAATTTAGCTCTATTTTTTCATCTTCTTGTGTTACACTAATCATTTGTTCACCATAGTGTTTAAATAGATATTGTTTTTTATGAGTCTTGCCTAGCCTATATACATATTTAGCTGGAATTAATTCTAGTTTTTCTTTCTTGAATTTTTCTATTTGTTGTTCTACATCTATAAATTCTTTCATTTTAATATCTTCATCTTCGTTACGCTTTTTGCTACTACTTCTTTTTATTAGTTGTTTAAACATTTTTATTTTCTGTAAGTTCTACAAATGGATTTCTTTGGTAATTTAAGCTTTTCAAAATATTTAGCTATGTCTTCTTCGTTTATCTGAGATTGAGGTTTATTTGTTTGTCCTTCTACTCCTTTACCTTTTTGAAGTATTATTCTTTCTAAAGACGCTAGACGATTTTCTAAGCTGTGTAACTGTTCTGATAGATATTCAAATTTTTCACACAGTCTAATTAGAAATAAACTTTCTATATTATTTTGTCTCACTGATATTTTATCTGACTGATTTATACCCTGATAGCTACTGATTCCTTCTGGGTTATTATGAAAATCTTCTGCCTGTTTTAAAATAGTCTGGTAATCTCTATTAGCTTTTTTATCACTACTCATAAACTAAGATCTTATTAGTTGTTCTAAAATTTCTAATTCCTCTTTAAAATTATCTTGAATTTGGTTGATTTGTTCTATTTGTTTAGCTATTTGATTTATCTGGCTATGAGTTTGTTCAATTAATTGTCTAAATTCTAACTCTATTTGTTTTGAGCTGCTAGTATTTATGGTTGAGATTAAAGTTTCTATTTCTAGCTTAGTGGGAAATTTTTCTAAATTTAAATCTGTTCTTTTTTGTAAAATTGAACTACACTGGTCTTGGATATAATCTAATTTTTTGTCTTGATCTTTAATTATGCTACGATTATTACGGAGATGTTCTATAGATGAAATAAAAAGATTACTAATTCTATCTATGTTCTTTTTAATATTTTCTGCAAAATTAATCTGATAATCTATGATACTATTTAGCTGAGGATTATTTTCACTATAAAGCTGATGTGTAAAAGTATCTTCAAAATTACAACGAAATTTATTTTTATTTATACTAAGACGATGATTATGGCTGCTGAGTTCTAAATCTGGATATTCTACTTTTTTCATACACAAAATTAAGTCCTACTTTAAAATTATTAAAAGCTACTATAACATGAAATTTATAACTAAAGTGTCCAAAAATAAAAACTACTCTATTACCATAAGCAAAATGCATAAACTAACTTAAACTGTCCTAAAACCGAACACTGCTCTGATACCAATTTTTGGGGGGGAATGAGTTAGTGGTTTACCACTATTTGAAATTGGGCTGAGAATTATCTAATTAATTCTACAGTTATGCTAATAGGTCTTCAAGCTGTTGTATGGCTAGTTTTAAGACTTCTTGTTTTACAGTTAGCTGTTTATTTATCTGAGAAATTTTTAAACTGTAATTTTCTAAAGATCTGCCAGAAGCTAATGATAAAAGAAACTGATATCTTGATATTTGATCTTCTAATTCTTGTATAAGTTCAGTACTAATTTTGATTTTAATCCTAAGTTTTTCTTCTAAGATCATAAAATTTTGACTTTTTAAATTTCTTTTATGAACAATATTTCCTTAATATTTCTACTCGGGTTGCTCTCCTTTTATTCTAAAATTCTTTTTCTTTGGCAAAAACTATTTTTAGGCAATGTTTATTTTCATTACATGTACTCCCACCTTGAAGCTAAGCCTCGTTCAACATAGTATATTTTTATTTTCTAATTTTTACCTTTCCCTTTCTGCCTACAATTTGCCCTCCAACGCCTAACCACGGCTCACACGGGCTCTTCAGCTAAGGTCACTCAGTAACAAAATAGAAAATAGCAGATACTACGAAGGTGCAAAGCATGTAATATTAATGAGCAAACAAGCATTCCATAAACTTAGTTTTTCCAAAAAGAAAATAAATTTTTAGAATAGAAGAGTTACCCTTTTGAAATATTTAAGGAAAAAGAGAAACTACTCACACTTCATATTAATAAGAAATATACTTACAAAGATTATATTACAGACTCTGAAATTCTGAAAGACTTAGTACACTTAGAGGTTTTTTGAGAAGGGTTGGAGATTTTACAACGCAGAGTGAAGGGGTGTTTTTCATTCTGCTTCATCCGTTGGCAAACATGCCAATTTATACACAAAGTCTAAACCATCAAAAAATCATTACGTCAAAAGTTTTGGCAAAGAAAACAAAAAAGTCTAAAAGGCTATTTTACCTAGACCATAGACTCCTACCTAGACTACCTAGATTCATACAATAATATCTATGCCATAAATGCATAGATTTGGACGTAAGTTATTATTATGGATAAAATCTTATCAATAAAATATTAGGATAATGATATCGGGTACTGCGTTGGGCCCCATCGCATATCATTCAATCCTCATTTTTTGACAAAATTTTGACACTATAATTTATTACAAGACACGTATAAAGATTTTCACAGCTTTTTTTTAATAAAGCAGGATAAGAAATATCCACTTTATTAAAGTAGTGAGTGAAGGAAAATCCTTATCACTAACAGACTCAAATAATTACAGACAAAATATTTGCAAAATTCTTTTTGTCTTTTCTTGGCGTGCATTTTTCTGATATCTGCGGAGAATCCTTATGTTCTATGGACTTTGTCTTCTTTTGCTAGAGCGCCAATTATTGATGTCGACCCTTGGAGTGATTCTTCAAAGTTGGGTCTTCGTGGAAAATTTTCAAAATGTAAAGAGTCAAGAAATAATCTACTACAACATGTTCAAAATATATTATGAGTTTTTTTTTTTTTTTTTTACCCATACATTCTGTCTGCTAGGTCGTCCAGGTCTGCTGCTGAGAGTTGGTCGTAAAAGTCATCCCCATCTCCCATGGGTGGTTCATCGTACCATTCTTGATCATTTTCTCCCATCACCGGTGATTCATGAGAGACTCCATGCTGATAGTTTGGGTACTGACTTTCATCGACAAATGTCTCTTTGCTGAAGGGATATCTTGGGATGGCTAACTTACAATGTATCTTCTGATGTCTATCTTCACAGACTAGATGCCCATAGTTTCAATTAATAATAATTTAATTTAATAAATTATTATTAATTTTTGTTTTATTTTTAAATTATTAATATTATTTATTTAATTATATTAATTTTTATTTAATTATTTAATTATTTTATTTTTATAAGATCAATCTTTTTATTTATTTAATTATTTTATTTTTAAATTTTTATAAGATCAATCTTTTTATTTATTTAATTATTTTATTATTTTATTTTTATAAGATCAATATTTTTATTTTTTTAATTATTTAATTATTTTATTTTTATAAGATCAATCTTTTTATTTTTTTAATTATTTAATTTTTTTATTTTTATAAGATTAATCTTTTTATTTATGTTATTTTTTATTTTTTTAATTATTTAACTATTGTAAGTTGTTTTTTATTTTTATTTATTAAAATTTGATCATTGGTAGAGAGAGGGTTTGATGGTTGGGCCGGGCCGCCCGTAGGGCCAACGAGCCAGGCCCCAAATGACACGCCCCATATTTTATTACTCGGATAACCTTACCAATATTCATTAATTAAATCCATTTACAAATAACATTTCATCCTTGGATGAAATGATGAATAATTAAATATACATATTCCCTCTCGTTATACAACAATGACATTTATATACAAATAAAATAAATGCCCTGAGGCTTACAATAAAAGAGAGGACACTACTCTTTACAAAAAGATAGCACTCAGCCAAACAACAAATGAAGTAGTACAATCCATCTCTACATTACACTAATGAAATGGTAAAACCCATTGTTTGATCTTCAATTCCGAAAAGCATTCCCTGTACACATGTACAGGCAGGGGGTGAGCAAAACTCACCGAGCAATCCCATATTAAAACATTAAAAGATGTGCGAGTACAAAGATACTCATACATATTCGTGAAATCATATCATGTCAAAATCATAAGGTTTTATCACATAATCTCTTAAATCCATTTTATTTAATTAACCACAACTAGTTAACTTAAATAAATAAACATGCTTCAATAGTAACATGACATCCTTTTTAATCCATTCAATCATCTCATTATCAATTGAATCAAATAATTAAAGAATTCATCAAATCCATTTTATACAGTCTTATGAGATGAATGCATATGTCATGCTATGTCCTTTTTGAAGATAAATCACATTTTCATCCTTTGAAAACCATCATGCTCAATGATGTCATGCAATTTCAATTGTTCAAAACTTAACAATTTATTTCAAGGGCGGTAAATACAACTTTGGTAATCCCTAGATCAGTGTCTGCAAGTAGACTATACAAGTACTACCAATTTGTCATTTTTACCAATCGCAACTGGAAGGCTGGACACCTTAAATTGTCATTTTTACCGATCGCAATCGGAAGGCTGGACACCTTTAATCCACACTACCTGTCAAGACTTACCACCGTATTTACCCCAAAACCATTTCATGAAAACATTTCTCAATTTTGTTCAAGGGGCGGTAAATACAACACTGGTAATCCCTAGGTCAGTGTCTGCAAGTAGACTATACAAGTACTACCAATTTGTCATTTTTACCAATCGCAACTGGAAGGCTGGACACCTTTAACTTGTCATTTTTACCGATCGCAACCGGAAGGCTGGACACCTATAATCCACACTACCTGTCAAGACTTACCACCGTATTTACCCCAAAACCATTTCATGAAAACATTTCTCAATTTTCTCTTCTCAATGCAAAGTTTTCAAATCAACATTCAAAACTCTTCATTATCAAATGAATTGATATGCCAATGCCATGATTAAAAATGTAATGCAATATTTCTTCCACACAATATTTCCATTGTGATCAAAACTTCCATTTCTCCTTTCAATACAAGTTCACAAGATGAATAAATACATTTATTTCAATTCATCAAGGGATAACATAATTCCCACATTTCAAACATTTCCAAAACCTCAACAATTATCTTATTCCATGGAAAACCATCATTTTCATGAAATAACTAAACAATTTTCAAACATCATTTATTTTGGCACACAAAATAAATATAACAACACATTCCAAAGATTTTCAACATCTTTCTTAAAAATCCTCCAATTTCTAGGTTTTCTTACCAAAACCATTCATCTTCAAATATTTGAGAAGATCTCACCAAAACATCTTTCTTTCATCAATATAGTTCAAAAATATAAATTTCTATTTTTAGAAGGAAAAAGAAAATAAACCCACTTTCTAAATCATTCACCTTCTTGAATCAACAATATATTTTTTTCAAAACAAATCAAAGGATGGTTTCTAAAATCATTTAGATCTTGCAAAAATATATATATAACTCAAAGAAAATCTCTACTTATTAAATATTACCATTTTTTTTTTATCAAAATCCTCATTTAAATGCAACATGGTAAATTTTCTCCAATAGCCAAAATAGTTACCTCTAACATATTAATTAAAAGATAACAACATGGGTATATAATCCAACATATAACTATAACTTGGAATCTCCCATGATTCCCAACATTTATAAACAAATCATATTCCTCATTTTATCAAATATGAACAACTACACTAGTTTTCATATCACAATCACGTCCAGTAACCTCTCAAGGTCCATTTCTAACCGTGTCGGTTTTATTCCAACAAATACATTAAGTAAAATAATACCGTTAATGCCCAAGAAAACATCATTTTCTTTCCAAACTCATTCTCCAAGCATTATTCAACTATGACATCCTATATTGATCGAAAGCCCCAAAAGTTAAACGTAATTCCTTTGTTTTCTTTAAAAATGCTCTTTTGGCCACAAACTGGTAAAAATTTCAAAACTAATCTAATCGAAGTCTGTTTTTATTCAAATTAAAAACATAACTCTTTCATAACCTTATAAACATATTCAAAGTTTACACTTTCGCAATTTGGGCATCAACTTTTTATTTTTCTCAAAATTTCTCTTTTAAGCAAATAAAACACAAATTTTTCAAAAATTTTAATTAAATTATATACAACTCTAAACTCCATATAATCAAGCAAAAGTGCATAAAGATGTGTAGGAAAAATCTGTAATGACTCAAAAATAAATAAATTAATGATAAAATAAAGGTAGGGCATATTCTGATGATGGCTTTTATGGTGGAGGATTTGTTTTTTTTTTATATATATAAAAGGGAAGTGAGTGCTGTGTGGGGCATTGGAATATATTTTTTTTGGTGTAAAGAGAAAGCAAAGAGGAGGTGTAATCAGTGTGATCATTCCTCAAGAAGACTATGAAAATAGACATCAAAACTCTCTCCCTCTAGCTTTCTTGTTGCCTGGTATCTTCTGTGTTTTGACAGCTTGCAGTTGGTGAGATTTAAACACGGGTCATCTCTAATCTTTGCAACTCAGCTTTACATAGTCTTAGTGTTAAAGTGTGAGTTCAGTTTGCTGAAAATGGAGTCGGGTTCGAATGGTGAAGAACCCACATCGTGGGATGAACTGTACAAGATCGATTTAATTCCATCGGAGTTGTTTATCAAGTTCTGGAAAGAAATTGAGGGATTTCGGGTTGGCCTCAATTTGTTGTTGTATAATGCTCCAAGTAATGAGTACCAGACGAAGCTGGATTGAGGCCCATAGGAGCTGTTGTTCACATGTAACGAAATAATCTTAGAATGTGCTTAGGGAGTACCGATACTTCTATAGCTGATGCATACTGTCATACAGACTCAGAATTTCTGAAATCTGATGATAATCTGAACAGAGATGCTGGATCAACTACTTCCACTACCATTCTTGTTGGTGACCATTTGCTGGTTAAAGATGTTGGGAGATAATGCGGACTGGGACCACTGTTGGTAGTGTACCCAAGCATGACTGTCACATGACCAGCCGGTTTTAGGCTCAACTTGGAAGGATGATGGAACTCTGGTGTCCCACGTTGGATTCAGAGTCCAACATGATAATTCTCAAGGCCCCATGAAAGAAGGGATCAGATACCATCCCGAGGTTGATTATGATGAGGTAAATGCTCTGACTCAATTGTTGACATGGAAGACTGTTGTAGCAGACATTCCTTATGGTAGAGCTAAGGGTGGAATTGGATGCAAGCCAAAGGAGATAAAGTAATAGTGAATTGGAACGTCTCACTCGGGTCTTCACTCAAAAAGATTCATGATCTAATTGGGGTTAATACGGATGTCCCTGCGCCAGACACGGGGACTAATGCACAGACCATGGCTTGGATTTTGGATGAATACTCGAAGTTTCATGGTCATTCACCAGCTGTTGTGACTGGGAAGCCCATGGATCTTGGTGGGTCCCTGGGTAGGGAGGCTGCAACTGGACGTGGTGTTATTTATGCCACAGAATCTTTACTTGCTGAAGCATTGCACATTTAATTAATCACTCTTGTGAACCAAATTGCTACTCGAGAGTTATAACTGCGAATGGTGATGATCATATAATTATATTTGCTAAAAGAGATGTTAAACAATGGGAAGGACTGTTATGTGATTACAGATTTTTCTATTGATGAACATCTTGTATGCTGTTATGGCTTTCCATGACGCCGCAGTGTAGTTAATGGTATTATAGCAAAGGGACAAGTGGCAAGGATGCCTGTATCTCATAAAGACTTGATACATTAGAAAGGTTAACGAAAGAGCTCTTGGGGCCAAAGTGAAGAGTTTGGCGAGAGCAACATTTGACCGGTAGAGATCGAAAGTCGATAAAAATCAAAATTTTGGATGTTTGCTTGTCTCCTCTTCTTGACTTGAGGTAGGGATTTTCTTTGAGTTATATATATGTTTTTGCAAGATCTAAATGATTTTAGAAATCATCGTTTGACTTGTTTTGATAAAAAATGAATTTTTGATTCAAGAAGATGATTGATTTTCGAAAGTGGGTTTACTTTCTTATTTCTAAAAATAGAAATTTAGGGTTTTTGAACTATGTTGATGAAAGAAAGATGTTTTTGGTGAGATCTTCTCAAATATTTGAAGATGAATGGCTTTTGATGAGAAAATCTAGAAGTTGGGAATTTTTAACAAAGATGTTGAAAATTTTTAGAATATGTTGTTATATTTATTTTGTGTGCCAAAATAAATGATATTTGAAAATTGTTTATTTATTTACATATAAATGATATTTTCATGGAATATGAGAATTGTTGAAATTTTGGGCATTGTTGTTTAAAAGTATTAATATAGTCTTGAGATGACTAAATTGTTAAGATTATTTGAAATGTGGGAATTATGTTATTCCTTTGATGAATTGAAATAAAAGTATTTATTCATCTTGTGAAATTGCATTGAGATGAGAATTTTGATCACAATGGGAATATTGTGTGGGAGTATTGAAAGTGAAAGAAATATTGCATTGCATTTTTAACATGGTATTGGCATATCATTTCATTTCATTACATTACACTTTGATGTTTGATTTGAAAACTTGCATTGAGAAAAGAATGTTGAGAAATAAGTTTTCATGAAATGGTTTTGGGGTAAATAATGATGGTAAGTCTTGACAGGTGGTGTAGAATAAGTTGGCCTGCGGGTCCGGGGTGAAAGACTGAAAAATCCGCGCGGATAGGTGATTGTTGATTTTTTCCAGTTGCGATTGGTAAAAATGACAATTTGGTAGTACTTGTATAGTCTACTTGCAGACACTGGCCTAGGGATTACCAGAGACGTATTTACCGCCCTTGAAATAAATTGTTAAGTTTTGAACAATTGAAATTGCATGATATCATTGAGCATGCTGGTTTTCAAAAGATGAAAACGTAATTTATTTCCAAAAAGGGCATAGCATGGCATGTGCATTTCATCTCTTGAGACTTGTATAAAATGTATATACTTTGTTAAGAATTTTCTACTGGGCTTTATGCTCACCCTACGGGATTTTTGTGCAGGAAAAGATGTGGTGATTCCACCCAACTAGAGGCGTGGAAGTATGTGTGTTGGGAGTACAATGCTCTCATTTTGCGTGACTCTGTATTGTAAGCCAAGGGCTTTGTATGTATGGCTTTGAATAACCATTTTATGTAACCAGGCTCAAGCCTTGGAAACTTGTAAACCCATGAGGGTATTTATTTGTTTTATGTTATTTTGATTTGAAGTAAATGTATTATCATTTGGGCATGAAAATTGGGGCGTTACAAAATCTCTACTTAACAATTTACACAATATTCTTCAATATCAATTTATTTTTCTCAAAAATAAATTCTAAAACTCAAGGATGAGATAAATATTTCAACCTTAATTTCTCAAAATAAATTATTTAACCATAATATGATGTAGATATAATCCATACAACTATTAAATTCTATTTTTGGATTTCTTTTACAAAATTAACAACACCAAATGATTTTTTTCAAAATCAATCTCAAAATACCAACATTCTTAACATTTTAACATAATTTTTCTTCCAAAAATTACCAAACAAAAATCTGAAAATATACATATATGCAATACCTCTTATAATGATATATTTTCTCAAAATAATCCCAACATAGCTTTAATGTAAAAATATGAAGAAAGTCCCTACCTCAAATATGAAGAAAATTAAATCTGAAAATGCAAACGTCGCCCGATCATGAATCCGTGAACACCATTGCAAAGATTACGACGAGCTCTACAACTTTCATTTACAAAACTTTTGTAAAATCTCACTATAAAGACTCCCACTCGAACCTCAAAGGTTGAGTAACAATGGAGGAATAGAAAAGAAATAGAGAGAACGATAGAGAGGGAAAGAGAGCTAAACTCTCTGCTCTTTGCCAAAGAAAACCAAAGCAATAGAATTGAAAGGGAGAAGAAATGATTGCAAGGAGACAAAGGGGGGACCACCCACATGGGTGTGTTTTCCCAAAGCTTGATTTTTCCCAAAAAAAAATATAATTTTTGTAATAATACCTCAAAATTTTATAATATCAATTATAAAATGATATAATTTTTCTCACCAAAAATATAATATTTTTGTACACCACAAAATATAATATTTTGATCACTACGAAATATACACAATTTCATTCATTATAAAATATATAATTTTTCGCCATATGGTACACACCATAAAATCAACTATCAAATATTTATTATAACCCTATATAATAAATAATAACAACTCCCCAAGTAGTTATTACCAATCGTATAATTAAAAAGGACCAAACACCCAAAACTCATTTTCAAATTCTGCTATACACTAGATCGAACACCGATCAGTCCGCAAATTTTCATAAAATAAATACTCATCAATAAATCCTGAAATTTTTACTCGACGTGCTAGACTCGTATGTGAACATCATACAAAATTTTCATAATTTTTTGAGACCGGTAACTATTTTTAAAAAATACAAAACCGAACTATTTTTGCACAGAATTTACACAGCACTCACTTCTCTCTTTAATCATTTTCTACACCGTGGGTTCCCTTTTCATGATAAAAGCATCCACTTCTTTATTTATTTATTTATTAGGCCACCCCATGTGTGTCTTCTTTAACTTTAACAAAAGCTGTCCACCCACACACATGAACCCCTCCACCGAATTGAACACTCTGAGAGGAAGATATATTGTATAAAAAAAAAAAAAAACAAATCATTTTCCACCCACCAACACCCTTTAACCTTTTAACACCCACGCTGTACTCACTTCCCTTTTATAAAGAAAAAAAAAATTTCCACCACATTTTTATTTATTTTATTTTATTATTTTTATTTTTTTTATTTTTTTGGGTCTTTACACCAAATAGAAGGCCTAGGCCCAGGCCCAAGGTACTGGGCTAGGCTCGGACCCGAGCTTAACCGGGTCAAAACGGGCCGGGCCCACCTCGAGGTTCGGGCGGGCTTTGGGCCGCCCACTGGCCTTAGGCCATTTTTACACCCCTAGCCATGTGGTATCTCAAAATCATATGGTATACTTTGATACCACTGTTGGTGGGATATTATGATAATTTCCTTTATAAACTCTGATACCAATATTGATGGTATATTCTGATACCATTGTTGGTGAAAATTATAACAATTTTTTTTATAAACTCTTATACCATTTGGTGGTATGCTCTAATATCATTGTTGGTGGTATGTTTTAATACTATTGTTGGTAGAAATTATGATAATTTTTTTATAAACTCTGATACCACTATTGGTGGTACACTCTAAAACCGTTACTAGTAATATGTTCTGATACCATTGTTGGAAGTGGAAGAATGGTGTAAATCAATGTATGATTCACAAAGAGACACAATATTGACAAGGGCTGGTTTGACATTCTTTCAAAAAACCAAAAAATTACTAAAAAAGTTAAAAAGTTATCACTATTCACCAAAAAAAATTAATTTTACACAAAAAAAATATAACTGTAGAGACCCTAATTTTTTTGTAATTACACTTGAAACCCTAAACCTTAGGTTAATAGAATTTTATCCTAGTTTCGTAAAAGTCTGCATAAGGGCCCAAATAAAGAATAATTTTTCCGTGTATTACCATACTTGGAAATACCTTAAAACTTGGTTCTATTTATTCTACCTCCTAATTTCTAAATTAATTCACATTTTATTTTTATTTCTATTTTTTGTTTTTGTTGTTCTTTCATTTATTGTTTATTTGAATAGAACATTATTATTTATTTGAATATGTGCATAGGTTTTATAAATAATATTTTGGTAGAAAATTTGGTTGAATAATAGCAACAAAAAAAAAAAAAAAGAAATATCTAGATATTTATCTTTCCTTAGTTATTAAGCTAGGACCCTTTATATCCTATAAATTGAGAGCTTGTCTCAATTCACTCTCACGTTTTTAACAACCCAAGGAGAGGGTGAGAGAGGGATAGTGGGCTTAAAAAAAAAAAAAAAAACCAAAGGTGATTCAAGAAGATGAAGGTAAGAACATACCTCTCCCTTATCTACTCCAATCCTTTCACCATCTCATCCTATTGTCTAGTATGCCTCTTGTGTTACAAATTAATGGTAAATAGGTGTCACAACCCCAAACCGCCCCTAGAAGAATGGTGTGATGACTCAAATAATAAAAAAATAAAAATAAAAATAAAAATAAAATAAAATATATGTATATTCGGTGGATAATAATGAAACACTAGTGGACTATGGGGCTGTCCATTCTTTTAATTTGAGTGAGATGCTTCTTTTTGTAAATGGAAGGCACACAGGTAATAAAAAAATAGGGGCGTGGGGTGGGGTGCTCAAGTGGTGTGTTTTTCTTTAGAGAGAGAGCATGGCCCCAACAGCTCTCCACAACTTCTCCCATGCCTGCTATGGCATCTTCCTTTCCTACTCCTACACCTACACCGCCGGAGCTCAACAGATGTACAAGTCTGTTACTGCAAGATACATATTGGCCGAGAGGTACTCAGAAGCCCTGGATATTCTCACAATCAGGTGCTCAAGCAACTGTTCAGGTGCTAAAGAAGCCAAGCCGTGCTTTTAGGGCAATGTTGGGTTGGGGAATTCTACAGCAAGATGAAACGAAAAGATGTTGGCATTAATAAAGTATATGATGCCCGTGCATTGAGGGTAATTGTTGGTGACAAGAATGGGACTTTACATGGAGAGGCAGTTCAGTGTTGTTACAATCTTCTCAACATTGTGCACAGGCTTTGGACCCCTATTGATGGTGAATTTGATGATTACATTGTCAATCCAAAGCCAAGTGGCTATCAGTCTCTGCACGTTGCAGTACAAGGTCCTGACAACTCTCCTTTGGAAGTTCAAATACGAACACAGAGGATGCACGAGTATGCTGAACATGGACTTGCTGCACATTGGCTTTATAAAGAAACCGAAAGCAAGTTGCTTTCTGTGGGCAGCATTGATGATTCTGAAGTAACAGTGTCCTCGTATATCTCAGAAGATATGGGGTATCAGAGTTCAAATGAAGATGATTCATTTTGGAAATATAGTGCCTTGAAGGCAGGGCATCCAGTCCTTAGAGTAAGAGGAAGTCATTTGCTTGCTGCTGTTATTGTCAGAGTAGATAAAGGTGGAAGAGAACTGCTTGTTGCTGTGAGTTTTGTACTACCAGCTTCTGAAGCAGTAGTTGATAGGAGATCTTCTTACCATCTTATGCGACGGACCACGGTTGGATTTACAGGTGTTGTTGGATTTATTATTTCTTTGGTTTGGTTCGTTTATTTCGGTTTGGCTGTTGTTGTACATCATTGCAGTGGATGGAGAATAAAGGTCAAAAGCGAAGGGTCACACTTGCCACAAAGGGTATGTCTGATCTTGCTTATTGTCTTCACATGTACTGCAACGATTGGATGCATACTTCTTTTGTTGGGCAGGGTGAATTTCATGGTGAAGCGAAGCATACTACTTGTTTAGGTGGAGATGGTGTATCTAAGATCAGGAATGAGACATCACTTGGCTTGTGTCCTGGTGTTGATTTCCGGTTGGGACGGAGAGCAGACTATGTTCTTCCAGAATTTACTGGGGTTGTGGGCACAGGTGTACCGTTGTTCAACATGAATTCAGGACACCTGGAAGCATCACTTGATCGAATTGAGGCCATTTTTGACTCGTACATCATAAGGACTTGTTAAAGGACCATGAAGCAATGTATTTTATCTTTAGGGTCTCTGCTGTTGGATTGATTGCTTATGTTACTAAAGATCCTGTAAGTGGAGAGACTGTTTTAGAGAATGGAGCCCTGGTTCTGAGTGTTAGAGGCATTTGCTGTTTTGACGAATTTGAGAAAATGTCTGTTAGTGCAAAGAGCATGTTATAGGAGGTGATGGAACAACAAATTGTTTCAGACTATGCTGTTGAGAGATGCGTTCAATCTTAATTTTGCTACAGATGACAGAAATGTTATTCTAAGTTATGGACCTTATCAGTTTCTCAGTTCCTTGCTGCTGACATTGACAATAATAGTTGTGTGAGGTAAATACATTATTTATTGTTATGTATTTTGGATTGTTTACTTTAAATCCTAACTCTAAGGACTGAGCCTGATATGCATGAGAGTTAGTGTTAGCCTATTTATTAATATGCTCAACTTCATTCTGTAGTAAATATTGGTGTGAGAAATTTTATGATGCCTATGAGGATGACGTCAATGTTTATGAAGTAATGGAGTTATGCAAAGGAGGTGAATTATTGGATAGAATACTTTCTAGAGGTGGAAAATACTCGGAAGAAGATGCTCCTGAGAGAGAGCAATAATTTGATATTTTGTCTGGAAAATGTGGACTGCTGCTTGTCTTCCTCTTCTTGAATCGAGGTAGGGATTTTCTTTGAGTTATATATATGTTTTTGCAAGATCTAAATGATTTTAGAAATCGTCTTTTGATTTGTTTTGATAAAAATGAATTTTTGATTCAAGAAGATTGATTTTCGAAAGTGGGTTACTTTCTTATTTCTAAAAATAGAAATTTAGGGTTTTTGAACTATGTTGATGAAAGGAAGATGTTTTTGGTGAGATCTTCTCAAATATTTGAAGATGAATGGCTTTTGATGAGAAAATCTAGAAGTTGGGAATTTTTAACAAAGATGTTGAAAATTTTTAGAATATGTTGTTATATTTATTTTGTGTGCCAAAATAAATGATATTTGAAAATTGTCTATTTATTTACATATAAATGATATTTTCATGGAATATGAGGATTGTTGAAATTTTGGGCATTGTTATTTGAAAGTATTGATATAGTCTTGAAGTGACTAAGTTGTGGGAAATGTTTGAAAGGTGGGAATTATGCTATCCCTTGGATTATTTGAAATAAATGTATATTTATTCATCTTGTGAAATTGCATAGAAATGAGAAATGGGAATTTTGATCACAATGGTAGTATTGTGTGGAAGAATTGGAAATGAAAAAATTGTTGCATTGTATTGTTATGGTTGCATTGTCATATCAAATCATTTGATTACATTGAACTTTGAAAGTTGATTTGAAAACTTGCATTGAGAAAGAATGTTGAGAAATGAGTTTTCATGAAATGGTTTTTGGGTAAATACGGTGGTAAGTCTTGACAGGTAGTGTGGATTATGGGTGTCGAGCCTTCCAGCTTGTGACTGGTAAAAATGACGGAATGGGTGTCGAGCCTTCCAGCTTGTGACTGGTAAAAATGACAAAGAATGGGTGTCGAGCCCTCCAGATGATACTGGTAAAAATGACAAATTGGTAGTACTTGTATAGTCTACTTGCAGACACTGACCTAGAGATTACCAGAGTTGTATTTACCACCCCTTGAACAAAATTGATAAATGTGGAACAATTGAAATTGCATGGCATCATTGAGCATGATAGTTTTTGAATAAATGAAGATGTGTTCTTATTTTTTTCAAAAGAGCATGGCATGGCATGTGCATCCATTTTTTTTGAGACTTGTATAAAATGTATATACTTTGTGAAGGATTTTCCTACTGGGCTTTATCCTCACCCTACAGGATTTTTGTGCAGGAAAGGATGTGGTAATCCCGCCTAACTGAGGGTGTGGAAGTGTGTGAAGAGAGCATAGTGTGCTCGTTTGCTGTGACTCTGATTGTAAGCCAAGGGCTTTATATGTGTGGGTTTGAATAACCGTTTTGTGTAACCAGGCTCAGGCCTTGGAACTTGTAAACCCTTGGGGGTATTTGTTGTTTAATTAATGTTGTTGGATTAATTGTATTATCGCATGAAGACTATTTACATCATGAAATACAAGTATGAGGATTTGTTATCAGTTTTACTTTAAAGAGCCATGGCTAGTGTATCACCATTTGGGCATGAAAATGGGGGCGTTACAAATGGTGCCGTGATGGCCAGTAATCCGTGATTACCGAAGGCCAACTTACAAGATCAAACACAATCAGAGTATAATATATGGGGCTCATAAATGCGGAAGCAATAAATCAAAATACAAGAGGTCCATAAGAGCCGTGCATAGATCAAATGTAATGACATACATGACGGGGTTTACATTCGGTTGATAACAAAATACATATTACAATCTTGATCAAAAGGCTTCTAAAGCCGACATGTGCCAATACAATGATTACAAGCCAAAGAAGCATAATCTTCAAGATTCGCCGACGTAAATACAAAACAAAGCCGACATAAATATGAGTCAAGCCGGCGTGACAAGAATCCAAAACAAGCTTGCAAAACACATCTAGGCGTCACCGCCGTCCTGCTCATCACCTACATATATATAGAGAGGGTGAGCTTGGATACTCAGTGAATGGTACTAGAAATAAAGGTTTTGCATGAATAATAGCCGAAGTCCAATCAAAACAAAACATGCCAAAACCATACGAATATAGCCGTGATCCTTTCAAAGCAAAACACATCAAAAACTTATCGAATCAAAGGACGAACCGTATTTATCCATCAAGTCTCACAAGCCTCAAGGGATGCCTACTGGCATCGGCAAAACACCAATCGATATCTTTCCGAACAAACAAATCCACGCGGTAATCCGTCAGTGGCAAAACAAAGGACTGCACGATCCGTAATCGATTAGTCAAGGTACTGCGAAAGTTTAAAGTCCTCCAGCACAGGGGACTTGTGTTACTTAGGCCCGTAGCCCCTTTTAACACGATGGTACTGCGAAAGTTTAAAGTCCTCCAGCACAAGGGACTTGTGTTACTTAGGCCCATAGCCCTTTTTAACACAGTAGTTTTCCAAGAAAGGACCGTATCCTTTTAACACATGGGTACTGCGAAAGTTTAGAGTCCTCCAGCACAAGGGACTTTTATACTTAGTGCTGCGAAAGTTTAGAGTCCTCCAGCACGAGGGACCTTCCAAAGATGACATCAACAAAGCTTATACTTGGTACATCGAAATAAGGCTAATCATTCATGCTTATCAAAGACTTTCATCAAAATGAAGCAAAGCAAGATTTTCAAAGTATTATAACATAGATTTATTAAAAGCACCACTCACCTAGATTTTCTCGGGTGTAGGCTCAAAGCAAAGGTCAAAGTCCTACAATCACATGGCAAATCACACTCTCAAAACAAGCTTTACTTACAAGCAATGATCTCGGCACTCTCACCGAATCTAAGTTAATAACAAAGCAAAACATGCTGGGAGTCAAGACACTGTTTTCCACCTCATGGAAACACACAGGGTACCATCCAGGTCTAGCCGAGGTCCCACACCTCCTTGCCGAGGTGTGGTCCCGATGGCCACATTCAAAACGAAATCGGGAAAACCTGGGTTTCCCCCTTGAAGAATGCAAAGAACAAGATCATCCAGAACATTAAGAACATGCATGCTAAAATCATAACTCGTTTATTCAAAAACTGAGGTTTCATACTAAGAGTTCAAAAACATGGGCCTGGGTACCCACACAAGGAAATCGTGCAAGAACAAACACAAAAACATGGTTCTTGCCATACACTTCCGGATTAAAACAAGACTTTTTCTTCAAGAACACATGAACTTTATTTTCTCTTCAAAAACCAACTTCAAATCAATGCATGGCGTGCAAAACGAATTCAATCATGCAATGCAGCTTGATAGTCAATAAGAATAACTAGAGCAGAGCAAGAATATTACCTCAAAACTCAAATCTAACGGTTCGATCCTCAAAGATCAAGCTCGAAACTCTACTTTCTCACTCTAAAACTCCTTCCTTCTTCCTCTAGAGCCTCTCTCTCTAAAAACAAGGATTTTAGACAAAATGATTTGTTTCTAAGTCTGCCGGCTGTCTTAATACTCAGCTCGGACACGTGGCACTACCGGGTTGGTTCAACTCAAAAGTGACTGATTGACAAGACAAGTCTATGACAAAGCGTATGCAACAAGCTAAGGCAAAACACATCGGCAATCAAAGACATCGGCTAAAGACAAAGCTTCGGCAACAGGGTAACCAAGACATCGGCTAGGGAGGACGACACTTGACTAAGCTGTGCCACACCTTGGCCTGGATGTGCCACACCTCGGTCTAGGCCATACCTGCCCTGGAACAAAATCACTAAGTGCAAAACATCTCGGCCTAGATAGCGACATCTCGGCTAACACGCCGGGGTGAAGATGGAGGTCAACCAAGTGGTTCCAAAATGGTTCTAAGTACAATGGTTCAGCGGTGAACTAGGTTCAAGATGACCTCGGCTACACAACAAGCAAGGATCAGAATCAAGCAAGCAACATTTAAACAAAGCAAGACAAGGATCTTATTCTAAGTTAAAACAAGTCGAAATTCACTAATGCAAGCTTAGCAAAACAAGTTCATGCAAATGCTCATGCACAATGCTGAGGCAGGGATGAGGGTCACTACAATAGGGTTTTTGGTGTATGTGGAAGTGTGGGTATAATATAGTGTCATTGTCTTGTAAATTTGTGAAATTAGGCACTGCTGCAACTTCTCTAATTTAAAAACAAATATCAAATCTATCTAATTCTCAAATCTGAATTTATTGTAGGATATTTTGTGTGTTTAGAGCTTGTGATAATTTTATTAGCTCCTAATTGTGTGTTTTTAGGGCTTGGATAATTTGTTGAAAAATCTGGTCCTGAGTCTCTGAAAAACAGTCCACTTTAAGCAATTTTATAAAATTCTAGAAAAATCATTTCATGTTGGTTCTTCTGTCAAAATTTAGAACTCTGAGTCCTCTTTCCCACAGATTTTATTTGAGTGAAAACCATCGGGTAGATTGAGAGTAAAGCTAGTTTTCCCAAAAGGTGACAAATCTGGACAAGTTTTTGAATATAGTTTGTAGATGAATTTTTGGAGGTGCTGTGCAACTTCTGAAAATTGGCACTGAAACTAGACAGATTGAATGTAACGCCCCAAATTTTCATACCCAAATGATAATACATTTACTTCAAATCAAAATAACTTAAAACAAATAAATACCCTCATGGGTTTACAAGTTTCCAAGGCTTGAGCCTGGTTACACAAAATGGTTATTCAAACCCATACATACAAAGCCCTTGGCTTACAATACAGAGTCACGCAAAATGAGAGCATTGTACTCCCAACACATATAATTCCATGCCTCTAGTTGGGTGGAATCACCACATCTTTTCCTGCACAAAAATCTCAAAGGGTGAGCATAAAGCCCAGTAGAAAATTCTTAACAAAGTATATACATTTTATACAAGTCTCAAGAGATGAAATACACATGTCATGCTATGCCCTTTTTGAAGATAATTTACATATTTATCCTTTGAAAACCATCATGCTCAATGATGTCATGCAATTTCAATTGTTCAAAACTTAACAATTTATTTCAAGGGCGGTAAATACGTCTCTGGTAATCCCTAGGCCGGTGTCTGCAAGTAGACTATACAAGTACTACCAAATTGTCATTTTTACCAATCGCAACTTGAAAAATCAACAATCACCTATCCGCGCAGATTTTTCGGTCTTTCACCCCGGACCCGCATGCCAACTTATTCAAATTGTCATTTTTACCAATCGCAATTGGAAAAAAATCAACAATCAACTATCTGCGCGGACTTTTCGGTCTTTCACCCCCAGACCCGCAGGCCAACTTAATTCTACACCACCTGTCAAGACTTACCATCATTATTTACCCCAAAACCATTTCATGAAAACTATTTCTCAACATTCTTTTCTCAATGCAAGTTTTCAAATCGACCATCAAAGTGTAATGTAATGAAATGAAATGATATGCCAATACCATGTTAAAAATGTAATGCAATATTTCTTTCACTTTCGATACTCCCACACAATATTCCCATATTCCATGAAAGCATCATTTATATGTAAATAAATAAACAATTTTCAAACATCATTTATTTTGGCACACAAAATAATCATAACAACATGTTCCAAAGATTTTCAATATCTTTCTTAAAATTTCCAATTTCTAGGTTTTCTTATCAAAACCCTTTATTTTCAAATATTTGAGAAGATCTCACCAAAACGTCTTTCTTTCATCAATATAGTTCAAAAGCTCCCAAATTCTATCTCAAAGGATCGAATACTAAACCCATTTTCGAAATCACTCTTTTTCTTGAATCACAATTTATTCTCAAAACGAATCAAAGGATAATTTCAAAAAAAATCAACTAGATCTTGCAAAAATATATATATAACTCAAAGAAAATCCCTACCTCAACCTCCATGCCATAAGCTGTTTGGACAGAAACCCTAGGACCCCCAACCTCATATTGCAAAAGTTTCCCCGAAGCTGCTCCAGATGCAACTATAGCAAGCCTGCACGGAACAACAACATTCTGTTCGCACTCTATGAGACTCTGACCATTTGTACTATCAATAATCCTTTCCACTTTTGAGCTAAGATATGAAACACCTTTTTACTAGCTCCTCATGGAGCAAGTATCGACTAACTCGCCCATAAGCACGGCCAATCAAAATGGGATCATTGTCATCAAGATATACAATAGTATCTCCCTAAACATGCTCAATGCACCCTTCAAGTCCAAGATCTCTAAATTCATCCTCCCATACACCATAATTATTTGTAAAAGGAAGATCTGGTCCAATAAGTCCAACGCTCAAACCCAACTTAGCTGATTCTGCAGCCAGAGCAAGACCAGCTGGGCCACAACCAATCACCACCAAATCTAGTATAGTGTTTCCAACCGATATACGGGGTAACTTGTCGGCGAGTTTAGACTGTTTCTCCATAAGCTTGTTCTGTTGCATTTGGACGAAGAGAAGCTCATAGCCACCGGCGTTGATGTAGTCTTCTTCGTCGGCGAAGCCTTCTTTGAAGGCGACACAACTCTCCCTTCCTGCACTACGAGACCTCACTCGAAGAGACGATTTATACGAACTGTGTCTGTGAATTACACGAGTCAGCTTATTTCTCTGTCTCTTCTTTCGATACCTCTAAGTAGGGCATGTGGAGACCGCCATTGCAGCGAAGTTTCTAGCTCCGATACACTCCATTGGGATTGATGTTCTGGCTCTGGTTTTAGAACCTTGGCTCTGTAGCCATTAATGTGCTTTGAAGCTTTAGGAATTGGAAATGCAGAGAGTGCTGGGACTGTAGCGATGACGAACCCTTTGCTTCTCTCTCTCCTCTCTCTCTTCTTCTTCTCTCTCTGTAATGCTCCACCCACACCTATGGGTCCGTCCACCGAATGGAGCACTCAAATATGGAGTTGTATTACATAAAAGAAAAAAAAACTCATATGTCACCCACCCTTTAACCGAATATCTATACCAATAAAAAAAATAATCATCACCTGGAAATATTCCCTTTTATATGTATATATTTTATTTTATTTTATTTTTTATTTATTTATTATTTATATATATATATATATTTTTTTTGAGTCATTACAATCTACCGTCCTTAAAGAAATTTCGTCCTCGAAATTTACTCAGGTGATGTAATACATTCTACCGTCACCCACAAACTCACTCAAGCACTTACCAATGCACCAACAAAAATTCTTCGACTACTACATGAGTCTTAACGAATCATACCGGTAACGAACCAATCCATTACTTCTGCATAACAATTGATTATAAAATCTGTACTAGTATAAACCATTAAATGATTTTTTTTTTCTATTCACATTGATAACCCAAAGTAACAAAATAGGATCTCATTTCCCCAATCGTAGCCAAAAATTTTGGCAAAACGACTTCTCAGAAAATCACGACACCATACCTTATTGGTGATAACCCAAGTTCAACGAACTATCTCTATCGCCTAATGCGCAATGCACCCCAAGGCCGAAATAATTACCACTACTCCGAGACCTTAACAAACGAAATAATAACTTTTCAAAAGCACCAACCACCAATTCAAATAGTGGCCAATCAACCGTCACAAAACAGGCGATACCTTACCAACACTGTTCTTCATCACACTAATATTATGATAACCCACGAGGTCAAACACAAATTATGCATATGCCGTTACCACGACAGAATATTCCGTTAGCTGACGTCATCGCGCGTAAGCAAAACACGCAAAATGGAAATAAAACACGAATGCAGGGATACGGGGTTTCGAACCCCTGACTTCAAGCTCAGACCACAGCCCAAACCACTAAGCTAAACCACTGAGCCAAGCTACTCTTGTAATCAGATATTCAAACAAATATATATATGTATGAGACACATATACATCAAAACAAAACAAAGTAGAAGAAACACTCGTTGCGGGGTTCGAACCCTTAACCTCGGGCTCAACCTCTCCATCCTTAGACGCCGAACCAGACCACTCAACCAAGTCACTCTTGTGACACGATTAGTCGAATAAATGTATATAATACATAAATATACAATATATATACACTTTCCCGCTTCTCTCTCTTCTTTCGAAATCTGCGTCAGCCACGCGGTTTGCTTTTGCGTCGGTTGGCCGACAAAAGTAGACTGCATCGATTACTGCTCGCCTCGACTCTCTCTCCATCTTGTCTTTTTCTCTATGGTATTATAGTAAATCGGAAATTTTTCCTCATTTACTTATTCCCTCATCTCCCCTTCTTCTTCATCACTCTCTTCCATCTCCCTCTTCATCACTCTCTTCTGTTTCCTCTTCCCCATCGAGAGAAAAGAGAGACTGAACGGAGGAGAAGAGTTGTCTTAGAACTCAGTCTGTTCGCTGTTATTTTTCTGACTCTCCTTTCTTGCTCTTTACATCTCTTACCACACATGGCCTCATCTCGCCCCCTCACTCTCTTTCTGGACCTCAATGATCAGAGCTCCTCTGGACCAAGTATCCCTGCTCCTACCCTTCCTAACCTTCCTGGACCGAGTGCCCCTGTTCCCATTCTTCCTAACCTTCCTGGACCGAGTGCCCCTGTTCCCATTCCCCCTAGCTTTCCTATGATATTAGTTGAGCAATTCATGGCTGCTCAATCTGATATTGAATCCAACCACTTCACACTAAGTTCTTGCATGGAAACCGTGACTGCGGTTACCAAATTATCTCACCGATTACAGAATAGAACCATTGAAGTACAAAAGCTAAACTCCCAACTTTCTCTGCTCCAGAGCATGTACAGAGATGCACGAGTAGAAATTTGCGCCCTAAAGGCAGAGAACAAAGAGTTGAAGCGAAAGACCACCGTCATGACCCGACTTGGAGCACCTTCGTACCTCACCTTTGACAGCCAGTAGGGAGTCATATCCCTCGGCGGTCCTGCACATATTGAGGCAGAGCCTTCAAAGGTCAACCAGCAGGGAGTCAAATCCCCCGGCGATCCTACACGTACTGAGGCAGAGCCTTCAAAGGTCTCCCGAAGCGACAAAAAAAGGAAGGGCTCGGCGGGAGAGTCGACTAAGTGAAATCGGCATGTGGCTGTTATCCAAAACAAGATCCTTCTCCTTTTTTTTTTTTTTTCTCTGTAATCGGGGATGTCATCCCC
The DNA here is from genome assembly GCA_030407325.1 of Camellia japonica. Classification (NCBI taxonomy): domain Eukaryota; kingdom Viridiplantae; phylum Streptophyta; class Magnoliopsida; order Ericales; family Theaceae; genus Camellia; species Camellia japonica. The sequence goes on from JAPPVO010000029.1 coordinate 37,266,634, forward strand.
TGACTTCAATAAAATCAGCTTCGCTCTTTGCCTACTCTGAGCTTGAAAACAATTTCGTTCGACTAAATTTGAGAATGATTAAATCTTGAACTTCCATACAGACCCGAATTTAAATCATGGCTTAACGAAAGAAAAATGAAACAAAACAATCCAAACATACCTATAACAAAACGAAGGATCAATATAAGAGATCCACCACTCTTACTCCACAGATATTAACCAATCTCCATTTCCATTTCATGAATCACACCATCACGACACACACTAATGTTAACCCAAAACCTGATACCAACGAGATGACTAATCAACTCAATAACCTCCACACTTAGTAGTCCACACACTGATGTGCCACTCAAACCACTAACCCCAAATACGGAGTTCCCTACACAAACCCCAAATTTTGGAATTGCACCGAATCTGCTCAAATTAAACCACATCAATACTGCGTCTAAGGGAATCACCATTTCCCTCCCCATAGCTACATAGCAAGCCTGCTCATTTCCTCGACTGAAAACCGACATGGTCAATCTCAATCACAACAATCCAATCACAAAGGACAAATTTGACCAACGCTATTCTCGTTACTCTAGAACACAAATTGTTCTTCCTCTAAAGAATGCTGCCTGCATCCACTCACAAACCATACTCCACAATTGATAATCAATTACAATACGAACACTACCCCAATACAACCGATAGGGTGACCACGGACTCACTAACTAGCAAAGCCCAAAACATGAACCAACATACAGGTACCATTCCCGCTAAATACTCAAATTACCATGATACTAATTACCCTATCCTCACAAAGAAATCTTAAAATTTCCTCTAAGAGCATTAGTTGCTAACACGACTCCACAACATCCATCATATCATATCCTTCAACATTCATTTATTGCACTTGAGAACATCAACAGCTAACTTTGAGGCAATAGACTCCACCATTCTCAAAGGCACACAGAACTCACCTATATGTTCTAAAATATCGACTCATGAGTCAATGTTGTTACTACTAATAATCCCATCAAATGGCATAACCCAAATCAAATTTAACCTAATTTTAATCTTTCTCAAAATTATTTATCTCATTTGCCCTCTTAGGATTTACTGCAAAATTATAAATAAAACAAACTCTCTAAGACACATTTCTTACTTCACGCTATAATTTCTATCATTCTAAGGCCACGTTTATTCCCAAACGCATACAAAATAATTGGCCTCGGGCCCATCACTAACTTCACAAGTAGTCCATCAAGCGAGTGAAACAATCCAATTATAACTAACTTCGTCAATCCCAAGAAAACTTAGAACTAATTTTACGAGTTCTAATGTCAACAATCCAAGCCATATTATCTTATATAAGAGACAAAATTTAGCTCAGAAGTAGGTACTTTACACAAGTCCTAACACGTTGCATATGGCTTAAACATAAACCTACACATGTATCTACATCACATAAGGCAAACCATGTAAGCACAAAGTCACATAATCACATACAGATTTTCTTTCTAGATAATGATTGTCCCATGATGTTGCTAGAGTTCCAATAAGAAATAGCGGTGATCAAGTGCTCTTCCGACTAGACTTCCAGGAACTCACAGACCCAATCAACATCTCAGAAATCAAACCTCATACCCATATAATCACATAAGCATACAATGCATGCTAACGTCTCAATCAAGCGAGACAAACCCATTGTGGTACTAACCACCTCCCACGTACCCAAAGTATTCAAACCCGGTACGCTCTGATACCAAGTTGTAACGCCCCAAATTTTCATACCCAAATGATAATACATTTACTTCAAATCAAAATAACTTAAAACAAATAAATACCCTCATGGGTTTACAAGTTTCCAAGGCTTGAGCCTGGTTACACAAAATGGTTATTCAAACCCATACATACAAAGCCCTTGGCTTACAATACAGAGTCACGCAAAATGAGAGCATTGTACTCCCAACACATATAATTCCATGCCTCTAGTTGGGTGGAATCACCACATCTTTTCCTGCACAAAAATCCCATAGGGTGAGCATAAAGCCCAGTAGAAAATTCTTAACAAAGTATATACATTTTATACAAGTCTCAAGAGATGAAATGCACATGTCATGCTATGCCCTTTTTGAAGATAATTTACATATTTATCCTTTGAAAACCATCATGCTCAATGATGTCATGCAATTTCAATTGTTCAAAACTTAACAATTTATTTCAAGGGTGGTAAATACGTCTCTGGTAATCCCTAGGCCGGTGTCTGCAAGTAGACTATACAAGTACTACCAAATTGTCATTTTTACCAATCGCAACTGGAAAAATCAACAATCACCTATCCGCGTGGATTTTTCGGTCTTTCACCCCGGACCCGCAGGCCAACTTATTCAAATTGTCATTTTTACCAATCACAACTGGAAAAAAATCAACAATCAACTATCCGCGCGAACTTTTCGGTCTTTCACCCCGGACCCGCAGGCCAACTTAATTCTACACCACCTGTCAAGACTTACCATCATTATTTACCCCAAAACCATTTCATGAAAACTATTTCTCAACATTCTTTTCTCAATGCAAGTTTTCAAATCGACCATCAAAGTGTAATGTAATGAAATGAAATGATATGCCAATACCATGTTAAAAATGTAATGCAATATTTCTTTCACTTTCGATACTCCCACACAATATTCCCATATTCCATGAAAGCATCATTTATATGTAAATAAATAAACAATTTTCAAACATCATTTATTTTGGCACACAAAATAATCATAACAACATGTTCCAAAGATTTTCAATATCTTTCTTAAAATTTCCAATTTCTAGGTTTTCTTATCAAAACCCTTTATTTTCAAATATTTGAGAAGATCTCACCAAAACGTCTTTCTTTCATCAATATAGTTCAAAAGCTCCCAAATTCTATCTCAAAGGATCGAATACTAAACCCATTTTCGAAATCACTCTTTTTCTTGAATCACAATTTATTCTCAAAACGAATCAAAGGATAATTTCAAAAAAAATCAACTAGATCTTGCAAAAATATATATATAACTCAAAGAAAATCCCTACCTCAACCTCCATGCCATAAGCTGTTTGGACAGAAACCCTAGGACCCCCAACCTCATATTGCAAAAGTTTCCCCGAAGCTGCTCCAGATGCAACTGCAGCAAGCCTGCACGGAACAACAACATTCTGTTCGCACTCTATGAGACTCTGACCATTTGTACTTTCAATAATCCTTTCCACTTTTGAGCTAAGATATGAAACACCTTTTTACTAGCTCCTCATGGAGCAAGTATCGACTAACTCGCCCATAAGCACGGCCAATCAAAATGGGATCATTGTCATCAAGATATACAATAGTATCTCCCTAAACATGCTCAATGCACCCTTCAAGTCCAAGATCTCTAAATTCATCCTCCCATACACCATAATTATTTGTAAAAGGAAGATCTGGTCCAATAAGTCCAACGCTCAAACCCAACTTAGCTGATTCTGCAGCCAGAGCAAGACCAGCTGGGCCACAACCAATCACCACCAAATCTAGTATAGTGTTTCCAACCGATATACGGGGTAACTTGTCGGCGAGTTTAGACTGTTTCTCCATAAGCTTGTTCTGTTGCATTTGGACGAAGAGAAGCTCATAGCCACCGGCGTTGATGTAGTCTTCTTCGTCGGCGAAGCCTTCTTTGAAGGCGACACAGCTCTCCCTTCCTGCACTACGAGACCTCACTCGAAGAGACGATTTATACGAACTGTGTCTGTGAATTACACGAGTCAGCTTATTTCTCTGTCTCTTCTTTCGATACCTCCAAGTAGGGCATGTGGAGACCGCCATTGCAGCGAAGTTTCTAGCTCCGATACACTCCATTGGGATTGATGTTTTGGCTCTGGTTTTAGAACCTTGGCTCTGTAGCCATTAATGTGCTTTGAAGCTTTAGGAATTGGAAATGCAGAGAGTGCTGGGACTGTAGCGATGACGAACCCTTTGCTTCTCTCTCTCCTCTCTCTCTTCTTCTTCTCTCTCTATAATGCTCCACCCACACCTATGGGTCCGTCCACCGAATGGAGCACTCAAATATGTAGTTGTATTACATAAAAGAAAAAAAAACTCATATGTCACCCACCCTTTAACCGAATATCCTATACCAATAAAAAAAATAATCATCACCTGGAAATATTCCCTTTTATATATATATTTTTTATTTTATTTTTTATTTTATTTATTTATTATTTATATATATATATATATTTTTGAGTCATTACATTGAATATTGTTTCTGTGCAACTTCAGCCCCTAATTTGACCTAGAAGTATTTTTACCAAAGCGTTCTTGTTAGCCTTGCAGAACCGAACAGTGCTGGAAATTGTGTTCTGTTATGTTATTTGTCTCTAAGTGTTTCAAAACATTCCTAATGTTGTTTTCTTGCCTTACTATACTTATGTATGATGTTCATGGACTATATTTCCTCTCGTATGTTTTTCTCATACTCTTTTATGTGACCGAATTACTGAATGTGACTAACTTACTTAGCAAAAGATCTAATAAATGGGAAATGATAAGGTGTTGGCAATGGGTGACGTTCATCTTAGTGTTTTAGAACAATTTTATACATATGAATGACATGAATTATGATGGGATTAATACCAAATGAGTTAAGTCTTGTGCAAGCGTTCTGAGCGAGCCTCTAGGTTGACACGGACGTATTCAGACTTTATGCAGTGGTTTCAGGGTGTAAGCGAGCCCTTTGGTATGGTATGTACAGGGTGTTAGTGAGCCCTAGGCACGATTTGGGGTGTAAGCCAGCCCACTTGTTTGGCCGTCCCTTTTGAGGTCCATCGATGTCGCTGACCGGTAAATAATCGGGAGGTGGGCATGGGTGGTAAGGTCTGCAGAGCAGCAAAATGGGGAGTTCTGAGTAGTCCGGTGTTCAATCTTGTGGTTGGGTAGAAGGATCTATTTGGGGGGGGTTCTAGATGCCTAGTCTAACTACTAATTCATAAAACCTTATTGTAAGTATGTTATGTATCCCGATTTGTTCTGTGTATGGTTGATTGGTTGATAGAAGATATGGGTGTGTGTGTTTTTACTGGGCATTCCAAGCTCATGGCGTGTCATGCCAGGTGAAGAAGCAGCTTACGACGGGGAAGGTTATCTCGAAGACAATCAAGATGAAGTGTTGGAGCCGTGGTTTACTTGAAAATTTGGATTAGTAATTTGTTTTTGTTTTCTCTTTTCTTTTATCTTTTGGTTTGACAGCGATTTGTAAACCTCTAGTGGAACTCAAATCAGTTATCTATGCTATAACTTTGCTTATATGTGTATATTAAAGTATTGTGGTTATCTCTCTTGTTTGAGTTGTACTTTATATATTTCTTTTATGGTCTCAAATTTTGGGGAGAGCTCGTCGTACTCTTCGCAATGGTAGTCTCGGATTCATGATTAGATGAAGTTTTCCCTTCAGATTTGCTCCTCTCATTATTTGAGGTAGGAATTTTTTTTCATATTATTGCTTTAAATCCATGTTAAGGATATTTTGAGAAAATATATCATTATAGGAGGTATTACATATATATAATTCTCAGATTTTGTTTGAATAATTTTTGGAAGAAAAATTATGTAAAAATGTTAACATTGGTATTTTGAAATTGATTTGGAAAAATCATCTTGTGTTGGTAATATTTGGTAAAAATCTGAAAATAAATTTAATAGTTGTATGGTTTGTATTTACATCATATTATGAATAAATAATTTATTTTAAGAAAAATAATGTTGAAATATCATCTCATCTTTGATTTTTTTTTTTTTGGATTTGTTTTTGAGAAAAATAAATTGATATTGATCAATATTGTGTAAATTGTTAAGTTGGAATAATAGAGTTGTTTTGAAATTAGAAAAAATCTAAAAGTGTTATATTCATGATATTTTATGAAAGGTGACATGTTGATTATTAAGTTGCATTCATTTTTGTGAAAATAAAAATATGAAATGAGAACTTTTGAACTTCCAACTTTAAAAAGTGTACTCTTGAGCATATTTCAAGATTTTTGATGTAAATATCATGTTGATTAGTTGATTTTAGAATAGTTGTGAAATTGTTATTTGTAGAGAATTTGGGAAAATTAACTATTTAAGTAACTTGGTATGACATATGGTTATGTTTGAAGGATGAAACATGTTGAGTTATGTTTGGTATTAGTTATGTTGGAAAAATGTGAATATAATAAATTTACTAATTTAGTGGATTAAATTTGTTTGGTTAAAAGTTTATATTCGTTATGTTTAAAAGTGTGTTATTGAGATTATACCATAACTTTTAATATAGTAGGATGGAAATAGTAATATTCAATAAGTATGAGATTTTGTGAAAATCATATTGGTTATCGTGGTTGAGGTGGAACAAAGTTGATTGAAAGTTTTGTGTGAGTCAAAACAATTGGAAAATTGATTATTAGTTTTACTAGTTGAAGTATGCTAATATCTTATTTTTGTACCTCAAATTCGAATATGAGAAAATATTTTGTTTGGTTTTAAAATTGAGGGTTTGGTTGGTGTAATGAACCAGAATTTTTTTTTTTTTTTAAAATAGCCAATGTATAATTTAATTGAGCAAATTTTCGAATTTGAGTGCTGTGTAAATTCTCTGCGAAAACAGTTCGGTTTTGTATTTTTTAAAAATAGTTACTGATCTCAGAAAATTATGCAATTTTTTTATGTTGTTCACATACGAGTCTATCATGTCAGGTAAAAGTTTCAGAATTTATTGATGAATATTTATTTTATGAAAATTCGCGGACTGATCGATGTTCGGTCTAGTGTATAGTAGAATTTGAAAGTGAGTTTTGGGTGTTTGGTCCTTTTTAATTATATGATTGGTAGTAACCACCTTGGGAGTTGCTATTATTTATTATATAGGGTTATAATAAATATTTAAAAGTTAAATTTATGGTGTGTACCATACGGTGAAAAATTATATATTTTATAAAGAATGAAACATGTATGTTTTGTGAAATGAGCAAAATATTATATTTTGTGGTGTACAAAAATGTTATATTTTGTGGTGAGAAAAATTATATCATTTTATAATTTATATTATAAAATTCTGAGTTATTATTACAAAAATTAAATTATATTTTTGTTTAAAAAAAAAAACCATCATTAAAGAAAAACAAACCCACATGGGGTTGTCTCCCCCATGCTTTTGCCTTTCCTCTCCTTTTTGCTTTCCATTTTGGCAGAACATCCTATCCCTCTCAACGTCTCTCTCTATCTCTCGGCTCTCTCTTCTCTCTCTCCTCCTCCATTGTTGCTCAAGCTTTGAGCTTAGAGTGGGAGTCCTTAGGGTGAGATTTTGCAAGAGTGTTGTAAATGAAAGTTGGAGAATTCGTCGTAATCTTTGCAATGGTGTTCTCGGATTCATGATCGGGCGACGTTTGCATTTTCAGATTTGTTTTTCGTCATATTTGAGGTAGGGACTTTCTTCATATTTTTACATTAAAGCTATGTTGGGATTATTTTGAGAAAATATATCATTATAAGAGGTATTGCATATAGGTATATTTTCAGATTTTTGTTTGGTAATTTTTGGAAGAAAAATCATGTTGAAATGTTAAGAATGTTGGTATATTGAGATTGATTTTGGAGAAATCATTTTGTGTTGTTAATTTTGTAAAAGAAATCTGAAAATAGAATTTAATAGTTGTATGGATTATATCTACATCATATTATGGTTAGATAATTTATTTTGAGGAACTAAGGTTGAAATATTTATCTCATCCTTGAGTTTTGGAATTTATTTTTGAGAAAAATAAATTGATATTGAGGAATATTGTGTAAAGTGTTAAGTAGAGATTTTTCCTACACTTCTTTATGCATTTTTGCTTGATTATATGGAGTTTAGAGTTGTATATAATTTAATTAGAATTTTTGGAAAATTTGTGTTTTATTTGCTTAAAAGAGAAAATTTGAAGAAAATAAAAAGTTGATATCCAAATTGCGAAAGTGTAAACTTGGAATATGTTTGTAAGGTTATGAAAGAGTTATGTTTTTAATTTGAACAAAAACGGACTTCGATTCGATTGGTTTTAAAATTTTTACCGGTTTGTGGCCAAAAGAGCATTTTTAAAGAAAACAAAGGAATTATGTTTAACTTTCGGGGCTTTTGATCAAAATAGGATGTCATAGTTGGATAATGCTTGGATAATGAGTTTGGAAAGAAAATGATGTTTTCTTGGGCATTAACGGTATTATTTTACTTAATGTATTTATTGGAATAAAACCGACACGGTTAGAAATAGACCTTGAGAGGTTACCGGACGTGATTGTGATATGAAAACTAGTGTAGTTGTTCATATTTGATAAAATGTGGAATATAATTGGTTTCTAAATGTTGGGAATCATGGGAGATTCTAAGTTATAGTTATATGTTGGATTATATACCCATGTTGTTATCTTTCAATTAATATGTTAGAGATAATTATTTTGGCCATCGGTGAAAATCTACCATGTTGCATTTAAATGAGGATTTTGATCAAAATGGTAATATTTAATAAGTAGGGATTTTCTTTGAGTTATATATATATATATATTTTTGCAAGATCTAAATGATTTTAGAAATCATCCTTTGATTTGTTTGAAAAATAGATTGTTGATTCAAGAAGGTGAATGATTTTGAAAGTGGGTTTACTTTCTTTTTCCTTCTAAAAATAGAAATTTATATTTTTGAATTATGTTGATGAAAGAAAAATGTTTTGGTGAGATCTTCTCAAATATTTGAAGATGAATGGTTTTGGTAAGAAAACCTAGAAATTGGGGATTTTAAGAAAGATGTTGAAAATCTTTGGAATATGTTGTTATATTTATTTTGTGTGCCAAAATAAATGATGTTTGAAAATTGTTTAGTTATTTCATGAAAATGATGGTTTTCCATAGAATAAGATAATTGTTGAGGTTTTGGAAATGTTGGAAATGTGGGAATTATGTTATCCCTTGGTGAATTGAAGTAAATGTATTTATTCATCTTGTGAAATTGTATTGAAAGGAGAAATGGAAGTTTTGATCACAATGGAAATATTGTGTGGAAGAATGGAAAATGGATAAAATGTTGCATTGCATTTGTTGATACATTGGCATATCAATTCATTGAAAATGAAGAACTTTGAAAGTTGATTTGAAAACTTTGCATTGAGAAAAGCATGTTGAGAAAAGTTTTCATGAAATGGTTTTGGGATAAATACGGTGGTAAGTCTTGACAGGTAGTGTGGATTAAAGGTGTCCAGCCTTCCGGTTGCGATCGGTAAAAATGACAAGTTAAAGGTGTCCGGCCTTCCGGTTGCAATCGGTAAAAATGACAAGTTAAAGGTGTCCGGCCTTCCGGTTGCGATCGGTAAAAATGACAAGTTAAAAGTGTCCGGCCTTCCGGTTGCAATCGGTAAAAATGACAAGTTAAAGGTGTCCAGCCTTGCAGTTGCAATTGGTAAAAATGACAAATTGGTAGTACTTGTACAGTCTACTTGCAGACACTAACCTAGGGATTACCAGAGTTGTATTTACCGCCCTTGAAATAAATTGTTAAGTTTTGAACAATTGAAATTGCATGACATCATTGAGCATGATGGTTTTCAAAGGATGAAAATGTGATTTATCTTCAAAAAGGACATAGTATGACATATGCATTCATCTCATAAGACTGTATAAAATGGATTTGATGAATTGTTTAATTATTTGATTTAATTGATAATGAGATGATTGAATGGATTAAAATGGGTGTCATGTTACTATTGAAGTATGTTTATTTATTTAAGTTAACTAGTTGTGGTTAATTAAATAAAATGGATTTAAGAGATTATGTGATAAAACCTTATGATTTTGACATGATATGATTTCACGAATATATATGAGTATCTTTGTACTCTCACATCCTTTAATGTTTTAATATGAGATTGCTCGGTGAGTTTTGCTCACCCCCTGCCTGTACATGTGTACAGGGAACACTTTTCGGAATTGAAGATCAAACAATGGGTTTTACCATTTCATAAGTGTAATGTAGAAATGGATTGTACTACTTCATTTGTTGTTTGGCTGAGTGCTATCTTTTTGTAAAGAGTAGTGTTCTCTCTTTTATTGTAAGCCTCAGGGCATTTCTTTTATTTGTATGTAAATGTGATTGTTGTATAACGAGAGGGAACATGTATATTTAATTATTCACCATTTCATCCAATGATGAAATGTTATTTGTAAATGGACTTAATTAATGAATATTGGTAAGGTTATCCGAGTAATAAAATATGGGGCGTGACAGTTGGAAAACACTTATGAAACTTTTGGAATATCGAATATTGGTTACTTCTTTGAAATATTGAGTTTGATGGCAAATTATATAAGTTTGAGAATGTCTTTAAAATGTGGAATATGGATTGTTTCCAAGTGTTGGGAATCATGGGGGATTCCAAGTTATGGTTGTATGTTGGATTGTATATCTATCTTGTGATATTTTAATTAATGCATTAGGGATAATTGTTTTGGCTATCGGTGGAGGATAATATTGATTGTTGTAGAACTTGCATGAGACTCAGGTTGATTGAAACTAATTCACTCATGCATTGCATCTATTCAAATGCTTTATACTCATGTATTGAAAAGGTTTACTTTGAGAAAAAAGGGGTGAATCTAGAAAGTAAGTATTGTCTCGTTGAAAGAAGTTGGCCTGAGTGTCCATGGTAAAAGTTCTAAAAACCGCGCATATACATGGGTGCTGATCCCATAGGAAAAATTTCCATGAAATGGCAATAGTAGTGCTTGTATAGCCTAAAAATTGCGCATATACATGGGTGCTAATCCTGTAGGCAAAATTTCCATGAAATGGCAATAGTAGTGCTTGTATAGCCTACGTATACATAGGTGCCGATCCCACAGACGAAATTTTCATGAAATGGCAATAGTAGTGCTTGTATAACCTATATTTACATGGGTGCTGGTTTACGATTTCTTACGAATGAAATTTCCTTGAAAGGTTATATTTGTTTTGGAATTCCCAGTGTGTAGCCTATTTTTTTGCTTTGAAGCAAAGACATGCATATAACTCGTATTATAAACTTTGACATCACATTTGTTTTGAAAAGGATATATTGTTGACATTGAAGCATGTTAATTTATTTAAGTTAACTAGTTGTGGTTAATTAATTAAACTTGGATTTAAGAAAACAGGTAATAAAATCATAAGGTTATGGTATGATATGGCTTTATATATGTATGTATGGTATCACTGTATCGCTAGACCCACATGTGTTTTAATGTTATAATATGAGATTGTTTGGTGAGCTAGTGGTTTGCTCACACCCTACCTATACATGTGTGCAAGGAATGTTTTCGGACTTAAGGATAAAAGAACATGTTTTTTCTTGACATGGTTATAAAGTAGTGATGAGCCGTAGTGCTTTTCATTTGTTTCTTTGGCTGAGTTCTATACTTTATAAAGGGCAACACCCTGTTATTTATTGTAAGCCTCATGGCATTTCTTTTATTAGTATGTAAATGACACTGTTGTATAACTAGAGGGAATATGTATATTTATTTATTCATCATTTCATCAAAGGATGAATTGTCATTTGTAAATGGACTTAATTAATGAATATTGGTAATGTTATCTAAGTAATAAAATACGGGGTGTGACAAGCCATGTGTTTTAGGTGATTTCTAACTCTATAAATACCCCCCATTTTGTTGTTTAAAAAAGCAAAAAAAAAATAGGAAGAGAAAATTTTGTTCCGAAAGTCTTGAAAGGAAGAGAAAATTTTGATTAAGAGAATTTTTGTTTCAAAAAAAAACTTGAGGAAGAGAAGCTGATTTTCCAAAACCTTGAGTTATTTTGAGAGTAAGAGAGTTTTTTTTAACCAAAAGCTTTCATTCAGCCTTTGTGATGGCCTGATGTGTTATCCATCTTGTTCCTTTTGTTTAACTTCGATTTTGCCTCGTCAGTGTGTCAAGTTTCACTTAGAGTCTTGTTCATCTTTTGGGTTTGTGGCGATTCGGGAACTCTCTTGAAATTTCTATCCTTGTTTGTTCCGGTGATGGGTTTCACTTGCGTCGGAGGGTGTGAAGTCGGTCCGGTGTGTCGAGAGTCAAACAAAGAAAATTTTCTAGATTGGTTGGCTAGCCGCACATGCGGGGCCTTGGGCTGCACGTGCAGGAGGCTAGGCCGCACGTGCAGAATTCAGGGGAGGCTTGGGCCCAGCACACTATCTAAATTGCAGGTGCGGAGGGGCTGCACGTGCAGGAGTCATAGCTGCACGTGCAGGAGGCCCACTCCGCACGTGCGGGGGAAAGTGCCGCACGTGCGGTCGGCCTGAGTCCGAAATTCTTTTTTTTTTTTTAATCTCTTTTGGCCGCGTTGCATCTCATTTGGGGCATCTCTCTCTCACTCTAAACACCATCTTTACTCTTCCTTCTCTCTAGAAAACCTCATCTAGCACTCAAAATCTTTGATTCCTTGTGATCCTTTGAGTCTTGAGTCATCATCTCTCTCTAACCTTGAAGATCAAAGCTAGAGCTTCTCTTGGTGTAGTGGAAATTGAAGAATCCTCCATCTTGAATCTAGGGTTTCATCTCTTTCATCATCAAACTTTGAGGTAGGGAATTCTTGAGTTATATATACATGTTTTGCTATATTGATGTTGAGGTAAAGATTTTCTTGGAGTTATTATGTTGTTTTTGGTGTTGTGGCTAAGATGTAGATTTTTTTTTTTTTTTTCAAATGTGGGTTTTAAAATAAAAAATCTCAAACCTTTCAAAAGATGGCATCTTGAGAGTGAAATCCTCTTAAATAGGAAGATGGGGTGTTACCTTGAGTCCCTTTTCAAGTATTTGATGTGTGTGCTTTGTAGAGAAGAAAACCTAAAAATTTGGGGATTTTCTTGAATAAAAGAAGATGAGGGTTTTATGGTTACCATTAAATATATATATATATATATTCATAGTGATGTTCCATGACAAGTGTAGAAAGTGGAGAATTTTCTTGTTTAACTATAACTGCTTGTATAACAATATAGTGGTGTTGGATTTCTTTACCCATGAAAAGTTTTGGAGATTGAGAGTGTTTGTTTAAAATTTTACAATATCACTAGGAATGGTGAAAGTAATGGAAGTGTATGAATTGTGGGCTTGTTATTGTAATAGTGATGATTGATGACAAACTTTGGGCTATTTGTGAAATAGCATTGCAAGGAGGAAAGGAAGTGGATCATTATTATGTATTGTGAATATTATGTTGAAAAACAAACAATTATGGCATTGCACATTCATTCAAATTGATTATTACAAGATTTTTATTTCACTTTGGCATGTTGTATAAACATTTTTTGGCATCTATTGTTGCACGTATTGAGTTGAGATTTGAAATCATTTTGCTAGAGAAAGGAATAATGTGAAATACTATTCTTGAAATGTTATGGGGTAAATACGTTGGTAAGTCTGGTTAGGAGTTGTAGATGAATTTGATAAGTTGGTCTGAGTGTCTGGGGTGAAAGACCGAAAACACAGGCGGAGGAGGTACCACTTCCCTTCTGGTTAGCAACCGGTAAAGTGGGGTATTGGTAGTGCTCGTTGAGCCTACTTGCAGACACTAACCTAGGGATTACTTAAGTCATATTTACCGCCCCTATTGATTAAAAATTGGAAGTTTCAGAAATTGTTGAATTGCAAACTTTTATTGAAACATGATGATCATTGAGAAGAACATGAAATGAAATTTTCTTTATAATGGCATTGCATGGCATTGACACTTGCATTTTACATTGAGAGTTTGCATAACTGTATATACTTTGTAAGAAATTCTCTACTGGGCTTTGTGCTCACCCCTATGGGATTTGGTGCAGGTAAAGATGTGGTGGTCCCTCCGAGTTGAGGGCGTGGACATGTGTATTTTTGTGAAGAGCGGACGACTCTATTTGTTGTATTTATTTTGCTAGCCAAGGGATAAAAGTGTATGGGTCTGAGAGACCATTTTGTATTACCGGGCTTAGGCCTTGGAAGATGTAAGCCCTTAAGGGCACTTTACTTACTTGAGACTAGATGCTTCACATGCTATAGATTCATGTGTTTTTAATACCATTGAATGTATATCCGTATGTGAACTTTTGTATAAGCTCGTTCATTAATCATGTAAAGATGAAAGAATTATTGTCTTTATTTGGCAAATGTTAGCTGATGTGGTTGTTTTATGTTGGATTATTTCAGGGCGTTACAACTTGGTATCAGAGCTACCTGGGTTTGAATACTTGGGGCTCACGGAAAGTGATTGTTTTACCACAATGGGTACATTTCGCATGATTAGGAAATGTTTAACTTTTTGTGATTATGTGATAACATGCTTATGTGACTATATGGGTATGGGATTGGACTTTTGGGATGTTATTTGTGCCTATTAGATTCATTGAGGTCTTATTAGAAGGGTACTTGATCAATACTCGTTCTTCTAAGAATTCTTGATTTTTCATGGGACGAATCTCATCACTAAAGGATAATTCGTATGTGTTTATGTGACTAAGTGCTTATGTGGAGTGAATTGAATTATTTATGTGATAGAACATATATGATTGTTATAGTTTAACGTGTAAGGAAAGTTGCGAGCACATTTGGAATTATGTGCTAAATTATCTATCTTGTTCCTTAATTAGGATGTCAAGAAGGGTTCAAGGTTCTGGTGGTAGAGGCGGAAGACGTGGTGGGGGCCGCCGGGGTGTGCATGGGGTACCCGTTCATGAGGTTCCGGTGCAAGAAGAGGGTTTAGGCCAAGCTAACATGGCCGAGCAAGTGAGGCATGCAGAAGTACTGGGGCAAGCGGGACAAGCCGCAATGGGGGCCTTAGCCCGAGAAATGGTGAGGGCATTGAGGGAGTCCATGAACATACTTAGGGTGGAGAATCAAGTTAGGGAGAATGCCGTAGAAACGAGGGCGAGCTTCCTTACGAGGAAGTTTTTACGGGCCAAACCAAATGAATTCCATAGTGGCCTCGAGCCAAAGAAAATAGATGAATGGCTCGAACAGACTATGAAGACATTCGAGATGCTTCACATAGAAGACAGTGAGCTTAGAGTGACTCTTGCGAGTTACTATCTCAAGGGGGACGCGGGCCAATGGTGGAAGTATGCCAAGGGCCGAATAGAACCGACATGGGAGGCATTTGTGGTGGCCTTCCAAGACAAGTACCTACCTCCCACTACAAGGGAGAGGTTGAGGAAGGAGTTCCAAGACCTTAAACAACTTAACATGTCCATGGCCGAGTTCGAAGTGGCATTCTCTAGTTTGTCCCGGTTTGCATCGGAGTTCGTAGCGACGGAAAGAGCGCCATTGCATTTAGTTCGAGAAGAAGCTTAGAACCAAGATCTTGTTCAAAATTGCCGAGAACATGATCTGAAATTATGACCGTCTTGTGGAGGCAACCGCACATGTCGAGATTATCGTGGAGGCCAAGGAGGAGAGACTTCGGAATTCGAGGTCTAGAGGCCAAGGGTCACAAGGGGACTACAGGCCCAATAAGAAGAGCAGTAACACTTTTTTATCCCAGTCCCAGCCGCAACAGTCTAGATCCACTTTCTTCTTGCCTAGTGCGGGCTCGGGAAAAAGTACACCGAGTGGGTTTTCTTGCTTCAAGTGTGGCCAGTCGGGTCACAAGGCCTTTGCATGTCCGCAGAAGGAAGGAGGACAGCAGATGTTGCCACCACCACCACCTAACTAATCTCAAAGTCAGTCTCAGAGTAGAGGACAGGGGCCTACCTGCTATCAGTGCAGTCAGTCAGGGCATATGCAGAGAGCTTGCCCGCAGTTGCGAGGCGCATCTGGCGTATCAGGGTCGGGCAGACTCAGAGTCACTAGCAGGCTTACTCAGCTCAGACTTCACGAGTTCATCAGGGAGCCATTTCGGCTCAGTCAATATACAGGCCTATGCTCCGAGAGATGAGCAGATTGATCAGAGGCCATAGGGGCGTGTGTATGCAGTCACCGCGCCAGAGCAGTTGCCGGGATCCTCAGTTGTGAGAGGTATTTTTGTTGTGTGTAATTCTTTGGCTAGTGTGTTGATAGATACGGATGCGTCACATTCCTTCATATCTGCTGCATTTGCATCTGCATTGGGGTTAGAGGTGGCACAGTTAGCGTCTCCGTTTAGAGTAGAGTCACCAGTTGGGGGTACAGTTGACTTAGATCGGGGATGTTGTGGTTGTGAGATAGAGGTTGCGGGGCGTAAACTCCCGTTTGCTTTTGTATTGCTAGACATCTCGAGTTTTGATGTCATTTTAGACATGGATTGGTCGTCTTCATATCAGGCAATGATTGATTGTTTTCATCAGAGGGTCACAGTGTGCACCTCGAGTGGTGATTGTTTTTACTTTCTGGGGGACAGGGTCAATCGGGTCTTATTGCCAGTATTTGATCCTCGTAGTAGAAATGAGCTTAGTGGTCTTCTTGCTACTCTCTTGGATAGTGAGAGTGACGGGACTTATGTTGAGTTGCCCAAGGTAGTGTGTGAATACCCGGACGTGTTTCCCGTAGATCTTACTAGTTTGCCACCCCACCGGGAGATTGAGTTCACCATCGACTTAGTGCCTGGAACGGCACCATTTTCTATGGCGCCGTATAGATTTGCACCCACGGAGTTGCATGAGTTGAAAATTCAACTCCAAGAGCTTTTAGACAAGGGATTCATTCGCCCTAGTACATCACCTTAGGGAGCGCCGGCTCTCTTTGCGAAGAAGAAGGATGGGTCGTTGCGGTTGTTTTTCCTCCCTAAATTCTGCGACGTTGACGAATATTTGTGTTTTGTTATTGGATTTCAGTTAATTTTAATAGTATGCATGTTAATGTTTTAACTTTGTTTCCTACCAATTCATACAGGGACCATATTTCTCAATTGAAGTTGTTGACAATTTCACAGGAAAAAGAGCCAATTGTTTTTTTACGTTTACAGAAAAGGTTAATGACACACGAAGCAAAATGGTTTCATGACTACTAACATAACATATGCTGGTTATTTAGTGAAATAGATTTGAAAAACACAATCAATTTTTTTTGTAAAACACAGCATGTTAAAAAACTCAATACCAATTTTTGTTCTCACCATGTGATTAAAATGGCGTGTAAAAAACCACAATCATGAGTTGGACCAAATAAGTATATAAAAAAAAAAAAAATGGATTTCAGAGTTAGACCAAATCAGTTTAAACACAATCATGATTATGGTTTGGATGTGACTTTTTTTTTTTGGAATCATTTTTTAATTTATTTGAACCATACACAAAATAGGAATTTTCGGATTTGGACTGTTGTGTAATTTCTGTGTGAAAACAGTCTGTAATTGATTTTGGTTCAAAATAGTTTCCGATTTTAAAAATTTAAACATAATTTTCCGATAAAAATAATTTTTTGAAATAATTTTTTCAAAATAATGATGAGTATTTACTATGTTTTTCATAAAAACATTTTCGATAAAAATTACAGAATATAATGATGAGTATTTATTTCATGAAAATTCACGGACTGATTGGTGTTCAGTTCAATTTATGGTGTGTACCATAAAGTGAAAAAAATTATATATCATTGTAGTGAATGAAAATGTGTATATTTCGAAGTGAACAAAATATTATTATGGTGTACAAAAATATTATATTTTGTGGTGAGAAAAATTATATCATTTCAGAATTAATGCATTTTTTTTTCATATTAGTACAACAATTTTATTGTATTATTTTGGAATTCAAATCCTTGGCAAGGCAACCCACGTGGGGCTGCCGTGCTATTGTCCTGGCCCTTCTTTTCCTTCATAGTATGTTTTTCCTTTCATTTTTGCTTGCATTTGGCAGAGGCATTCTCTCTCTCTCTCTCTCTCTCTCTCTCTCTCTCTCTTTTCCTCCATTGTTGCTCACCCTTTGAGCTTTGTATAGGTAACATGGCAAATAAAGCCGGTCCTAATAACATCTTTGGAAATGCACCATAACAGGAAGCGATCGATGAAATTGCGTGGGAAATGGTACTAGAAACTGACCACAACTTAGTAGAAGTGTGGAACATTGTGGCAACGCATTATTATAACAATTACTACAAAGTCCCGTGAAATACATCAATCTTGTCGGGACGATTATGGATGTACGAGTTGTTTAACGGCCACCAGGGCCGATTTGAAGATGTAGTCAGTATGCCCCGAGCAGTGTTCTTGTTGTTGTGTGACGCTCTGCACGATTTTGGGTTGACAGTGTTGTAGCGGGAGCATGGAGTGTCGCTCGAAGAGAAGGTAGCGATTTTCATTTCTGTTTTGTAGGGAATTTCATAGAGAAATTTGCAAGAACGGTTCCTGTCACACCCCAAATTTTAATTACTCGGAAACATTACCAAAGCCTTTAAATTAGGTCCATTTTTTTAAAAAAAAAATTTTTTTAACAAACATCTGTTACCCTTGAGTAATAGAAATACAATGATACATGTTCTTTCTCTCTCAATGAATATTATAATGATAACAGTACATACCAATCTCCTACTGTGAAGCTACAAATGAATAAAATACAAATACATGATCCATCACATCTACAATGAGATTACATATAAAAGACACATGGACTTCTTAACTCTTCAATCAAAGAATCCAAACTTTCTTCCTGTAAAAAGATAAAACAACAAGGGGTGAGTACTAATGCCCAGTAGGAATCTCATAGTTCTAAATCAATAACTAACACACAGATAGAAATGATCATGCATGTAAGGTGATACCATATAGTAGGATGACATTTTATAACTTCAAAATACCATAAGTAAGGTACCTTTTTCTCAAAAACTATTTAAACACCTTTAAGAAAAACCTTCAGCCATTAAAATCATCCCTTAACCTTAGAAAACCATAGATCCTTGTGAAACAATCATATTTAAGAAAACAACATAATTAAAAAGTTATTAACCAATTACCAAAATATTTCTCATTCAGTTTCCATTTTTAATGTTCCTCTTTTTCTTTCATTCTTCCTTTCTACTCATTATATTTATTTAGAACTCCATAACTTCAAGTTCCAGTTTCCCCTTTTGATTCACTAACAATTCTCCTATACTCAATTCACATCGTTATTTACACTCTCAAATTTCATTTTAAGGTAACACAAGGTTAACAAACCCCTTTCAATTCAATCTCTTATTTATTTACAGAACAATACTCATAATTTACCTTTATTGTCACAACTAATTCATTAAGTTCACCATCACCAATCCATAATCCAATTACCACTTCAATTTCCATTCTTTCAATTGATTTCATATCAAATACCGGATCCAATCACAAGTCATCTCCATGAGTCACACGCTTTACCGGTCACAAGCCGGAAGGAATGCGGAACCTCACGCTTTACCGGTCACAAGCCGGAAGGAACGCAGAACCTAAACATACCACACGCTTTACCGGGCGCTACTCCGGAAGGAAGGCGGAACCTATCTCAAGCGCCACGCTTTGCCGGCTCAAATACGACGGGAAATGGACCCCAAGATGACATCACAATCCATCATTACAATTAGTGGACAATGCCAACACATCTTTCATTATTTCCGTAACACATTAATTCAATATACATCCACCATTTATTAAAATTACATTCACATAACAAGTACAAATATGTTCCACGACCTTCTTCATTATCCATTAAATCATTCATTATTTTGTCACACAAAAATATAACAACACATCCATAGAGGCAAAGACTCATTTTTAAAGTGTTCACAATTCTTGGGTTCAAATTATTTCTTTACTTTTCCATATTATCATCAAGTCTTCAAATTCAATTTTTTAAACACATTGATTATCAATTACTATCCACGGTTATAAATTAAATCTCCAACATTTAATTTTCTTTGATACAACTCCTTCATATAACATCGTCATATTTCACAATCTCCCATTTATCATTATTCGCACTCATCTCAACCCAACATAGACTTAATTTCATAAATTTAATGTTGATTGAAGTATCCTCATTTTCCAAAATAAAACTTCATAACTAGAGTTAAATATAAAGTTGGACTTTTAGTTTTGAGGTATAAAATCACTTTCTAATTGCACAATAAAATGCTTAAATCTTCACTTCATCATCTTATCACAAATTCTGTATCATCTTTCAACTCCCCCCGCGGGTACCAACACAACACCACCCAACACAACTCATCTCAAACTCAACATGACCCAACACAACACAACTCAAATCAACACAATTCAACATGATTCAAATACAATTCATCATAGTCCAACACAATTCGGTTCAACATTATTCAACACAACTCAACATAATCAACACTATTCAAGGTGAACTCTTAAACTTTTATTTCATCATTTCACCCCAAGGCTCATGTCATCCATATCATTAATAAATCATTTCCCCAATCTTCATTTTACATTATAGCATAATTTACAATATCCATAACAAAGGTTCAATCGCTAATTTTTAACATAATTTTCAAACACCTCCAAAATCCAATTAAACTTGTATATATATAATTCAACTTACCAATTTCATGATTCTACTTTCAATTTGGGCAAAATCATTGTTTATCATCATGAATCAACTTAGGGTTTTCAAGAAAATCAAGAATTTCAAGAAAAAATCAAACTTCTTAAACCACTACTCTTTATTCCAATCTTCCCACTGATTAAACACCTAAGGTTCATAATCCACCTTATTAACCCAACAATTGAACCCCCAACACTTCAAACCCTAAACCCCCAAAAATCATGATGTACACTATATGCTCAAAAATGTGGGTTTTATATGTATATACTCAAAATACCACAAATCTATCTATTTATGGAAGTATTGAAGGAGAATTAGGACCCCTACCTCAAGAATCAAGCAAAGGAGCAAGGCTTTGATGAGATTCTTCCACAAATCTGAACTTCAATCGGTTGAAAAGTATAATCTTCAAGCCTTCTTCATTTCTTTTTAAGAGATCTTAGCCAATCCTTAGGGAAATGGAAGGTATTTGAGGTCAAAACCCTAGGGTTTTGGACCTAGGGTGAGAGGGATGAAGAAGGAAAAGGAAAATGCAAAGAATGAGCTAAAAATCACGTTTTTAAGCTGCTGAATTCGCGAAGTCCGCTCGAGCGCCTCTTTTACCGCTCGAGCGTACCTGCTTCCAGCACAGATTCCAAAATTTCAAATAGGCATAACTCTCTCATCCGGATTCCGTTCTAGGTCGTTCTTGTGTCCAAATCGAAGCTCCGGAAATAAGCTTTCCAATGGTTCTAGCCTCACATCCAAATTCAAAGTGTGGAAAAAGAAAAGGGCAAAAGGGTGACGGCTGGTCAAAAACTCAAACTCAAATTTGGGGCTTTTTATCTAATCTTATCTAAATACCTTATTAAGGTTTCAATCAAGGTTCCAAACATCACCCAAGGGTCCTCAATTATAATATTTAAAGTTCATTTTCCAACCCATCAATATCAAGAGTCCGACAACCATACAAGTTTTAAGGTGACGAGCACCACTATACATCAATCCAATGTGAATTAAAATCTGAGTCATTACAGTTCCAACACTCAAAGGAGAATTGTCATGCCATTTCCACGAGGTTTTGTAAGTTATGATACCATTTAGTCAATTCATAGTAGGAGTCTTGCACCCGATCAAGTCCAACAAGGGGGCTATCCACATTTACGCTCCAAGCGGCAATACCAGCCATTCAAGGTGATGCCGTGTATAAATTTTTATGCAACGAAGTCATTCATAACATATGCAATAAAAAATTACATTTTGTAATTTTTACTTGTTTAGGATTGCATTAGGGCACTGCACGGCACGCACGTTATGGCCCGTGTCTCCAACGAATACGCCTCTTTATACTACGGCCGGAAAGGCGTACCAACGCAAAATATTATTACCGTTTATGACTTTGATTTGTGCTTCACGTTTGTGTCCACCGGTTGGGATGGGAGCATACACGACAGTAGGGTGTTGCACTATGCCACAACCGAGCCTAAACATCGATTCCCACACCCCGCGCCCAGTAACAAATTCCCACTAGACAATGAACTTGACAAAATGTAAAAAATTAATCATAGAGGTGATGGTAACAAGAGGTTTTTTGGTACAACAAAAACTAGATTATATCGATTTTCAAATAAGAACTACAAAAATGTAGGAGTACATTCTAACAAAAAAACAAATAGAGGGTAAACAAGTACGAACAATACATGTTTTTTTATTTGGTCCCACATACGATTTAAAGTTTGAAATTGCCAAGGAATCTCATCATTAAATTAATAGAATATTTTTGCTATGTGAAGAGTTACTGTCATTGTTGTATTTCAATTATTAGCATAAGTTAGTAAACAAGAGTTTATCAATAATATAAGAAGGGCAAAAGTAAAAAGGAAAGTGAAAAAGTCATTATACGATTTCAAAAAAAAATTCCATTTCATATTTATAAGTTATATTGTTCTAAATTTGCAGGCAAATACTACTTGGTCGATAGTGGGTACGACAACAAGACAGGATATCTAGTCCTGTACAAAGGGTGTTGATATCACCAAAATACCCATCACAACCGAATACCACAGAACGAGTTCGAACGGTTCAACAAGGCATATTCGTCCTTGTGTAGTTGTATCGAGCGGACATTTTGTGCTCTGAAGTCGAGATGGGGGGCTTTGCAGAATATGCCGGAGATAAAATTTTCTGATCAAGTGTCCTTTGTATGTGTGTCGATGGCTTTACATAACTTCATACGCCAGAACAATCAATCTGACACGATTACACACAATCGCCCGGACGACCACGAGTGCGTTGCGTTGCAAATGCCCGACCACCCCGAATACACCCAGGTTGGCGATATCATGGAGCCAAGGGACTCAGATCCCCATATGGAAACTGTAAGAGCGAATATTACATACACACTGAGACAGCAAGTGCACGTTTAATGCCGATGCATTTGTTGCTGTGGCGGGTGTTATATTCGTTGTATGTTATGTAACACTGATGTATGTTGTTGAAAGTGATTGTATTATTATATCGTTAATTACAAGGAAATAATTTTTTGTACAAAATTTGTCATGCCCCAAATTTTAATTACTCGGAAACATTACCAAAGCCTTTAAATTAGGTCCCATTTTTTTTTTTTATATACAAACATCCATTACCCTTGAGTAATAGAAATACAATGACACATGTTCTCTCTCTCTCAATGAATCTTACAATGATAACAATACATTCCAATCTCCTACTGTGCTACAAATAGATAAATACAAATACAAAATCCATTTCCTTTACATCTACTATGAAGTTATACAAAGGGACTCAAGAACTCCATAAATCTTCAATCAAATAATTCAAACTTTCTTCCTGTAAAAAGATAAAACAACCACGGGGTGAGCACTAATGCCCAGTAGGAATCTCATAGTTCTAAATCAATAGCCAACACACACATAAAAATGATCATGCATGCAAGGTGATACCATATAGTAGGGTACATTTTATAATTTCAAAATACCATACATAGAGTGTCCTTTTCTCAAAATTCATTTGAACATTTAAGAAAAACCTTCAACCATCAAAACTATTCCTTTTCATTAGAAAACCATAAGTCCTTTTTAAAACATTTATGTTTAGGGAATCACACCTTTCCAAAAACCATATTTTTCCAAAAACCCTTTTTCAACTTTTTAAAATCATTCCCCACATTTGCCGGCTACTATACGGCGGGATGTGGGCACCCAAAATATTTTCGAAAACCATCCGTTTTTCCACTTTTACCGGCTACAATACGGCAGGACTGTGTGGATACCCAAAAATCATTTTTCCACTTTCGCCGGCTACTATATGGTGGGACTGTGTAGACACCCAAAAACATTTTCCCACATTTGTCCAGCAATAAGCTTAGACAGGGAAATTGGGCACATTTAATTCAAACCACCCCCACATTTGCCGACTACTATACGGCGGGACGTGGGCCCCAAAAAACCTTTTTCTTCAATTTTTAAAACCATCCCCCACATTTACCGGCTATTTTACGGACGGTCGTGGGCACCGAAAAAACCATTTTTCAACTCCCCACGCGGGTACCAACACAACGCCACCCAACACAACTCAACCCAAACTCAATACACCCAACACAACTCAACTCAAACTCAACATGACCCAACACAACCCAATTCAAACTCAACACACCCAACACAACTCAACTCAACACAATTCAACATGATTCAAACACAATTCATCATAGTCCAACACAATTTGAATTCAACATCATTCAACACATTTCAACATAATTCAAGGTGAACTCTTAAACCTTTATTTCATCATTTCACCCCAAGGCCCATGTCATCCATATCATTAATAAATCATTTTCCCAATTTTCCTTTCACATTATAGCATGATTTGCAATGCCCATAACAACGTTCATTCGCTAATTTTTAACATAATTTCCAAACATTTCCAAAATTCAATTAAACTTGTAACGCCCTCAAAAATAAACCCACAATATACAATATTATCATGCATTAATAAAAGAAAACATTTTATTATTTCAATCATCAGAGTCTTACGGAATAAATACCATAGCAAATGCCCTACGGGCTTACATCTTGCCAAGCCAACACTTGGACACAATTCACTGAGTTCTAACTCAAAAAAAACAGATAAAGCCCTAGGCTTGAAAGATTACATTATTCAAATAAAAATAAATAAACAAATCTTCAAGTCCAATCCTCACAAGCTAAGTCCTTGGAGGGAGTGAACCACCTGAACCTGAAAAATAAAGTTCCCATATAGGGTGAGCCACAGCCCAGTAGAGAAATACTAAACCAAGCATAAGAATTAACTAAAGTATTAGCATCTGATACATGGTTAACACACTATAATCAAGTTACAATATTCATGACACGAATGTCTACACTGCCTATGACGCATTGTCTATGGCACATTTTACTTTCCA
Organism: Camellia japonica; assembly: GCA_030407325.1. NCBI lineage: Eukaryota > Viridiplantae > Streptophyta > Magnoliopsida > Ericales > Theaceae > Camellia > Camellia japonica. The sequence goes on from JAPPVO010000029.1 coordinate 37,291,571, forward strand.
CTTATGGCTCAGAACCTGGCCAAATAACTCAACAGGTTTCATCTTTTATTACCATTACTTCCAATTCAACAGGAATAACAATTCAAGTTAGACCTAATCATAACAAATACACATGTTGGTATTGTATCAATCATAATCATTTCACTTCCATACTTCCCAACTGATACACATTTTAGTGATGTATCATATCAACAATAAATAGACATATATCTATTAATCAATAAGCACACATAAGAGTGATGCTACTGGAGTCCATCCCCTATCTTCTCCCAATAAATTCGGTTTAGAGGTCCATCCCCTATCTTCCCCTAAACCGTGGAGTTCATCCCCTATCTCCTCCAAAACCAAATGCATATGCAATGAAACACATAATTGCCATATACAACACATAATTAATACACAAATGTTCTGTATTAACTCAACAGTCAAACAATTGACTCAATTCCAGTTATACCTAATCCGCATGCAAGGTCTACAACAATCAATGGCTATCCTCCACCGATAGCCCAAAACAGTTATTTCTAAACAAGAAATAAATACATCAATGAATGTAAATTTAACATTCCCAATTCCATGAATTAAACCATATTCCACATTATTCCTTTAAATTAATTATACAAATTAATCTAAACTAAAACCCTAAGGTTCTCCCAAAATTACCAAACTACCCCCACCTACCAAAATACCAACACTTAGGATTAAAACATATAAATGGAGTAGGAAATCCCTACCTCGAAGAAATAACCCAAAAAGAAGAAGATGAAGTAGATGCCTGAAACTCCAAAGTGCTCCAAACCAACAATTGTTCAGATTAAATGGAAGCCCTCACTCTTCTCTACCTTTTTAATAAAACAACTAGGGTAGGAACACACCCTAACTAGATCAAACCTAGGAGAGAAGGTGTTTAGAGAAGAAGAGAAGTCGGAATTAGGGTTTGGGATCAAAAGAGGATGAAAAACTGCCTAAAAAACGCTAAAACACGGTTTTATACTCAGTCTCCCCGCTCGAGCGGCCAAACCCCGCTCGAGCGGCACTCACAGACCCCCGCTCGAGCGGCCAAACCCCCGCTCGAGCGTCGGATGCACACTCTCAGCATTTTCGCATACAGGCTCCCCGCTCGAGCGTCCAACTCCCGCTCGAGCGGCACACACAGACTCCCGCTCGAGCGGCCAATCCCCCGCTCGAGCGTCCAACACTACACAGGAAATACTGGATGGGTGATATTCCCGCTCGAGCGCCAAAACCCCGCTCGAGCGGACAAGCAGCAAAAGGGTCCCCGCTCGAGCGTCAAACTCCCCGCTCGAGCGGACAGGTCAAAATCTGGGCAACTATTTTAGGCATCTAAACTCAACCGACCTATCACAAACCTGCCCAACACATCCTATAACTCAAAAATAAGAAATAAAGGACGACCACAACCATAATACAACAAATATAACAGCGAAATCCACGGAACGTAAGTCCGGATACAATAATCAAATGGGAAAAAGATCGGGGTCGCTATAACCTCCCCCCCTTAAAAGAATTTCGTCCCCGAAATTAAGCATGAGTTTGTAAAAACAAGTTTTTCTTAATTCCCAATGATATATAAAACAATAATCAACAACTTGACCAGTATTGGTCACTTCATCTCTTATCAAGAGGCATCTCACAATATGTATAAATCAACATATATTTCAACTTGCATCAATATTATGCATTAATCTTTCAATGTTAACAATTTCCATATCATATTCAATCTCATGATATAATAACACATTCAATATATAAATGTTATACTCCACTTCCATAAAAAGGCAAGTTTCAAATGTTAACATTAAACCAAAACATTCTCAATGTTTTCCCAACTTAAGACATATATAAATTCTTAAGTTCAACAATATTACATAATCTAAATACAAGATTACAAATCAGTAAACAAGTCCGGATATTTCTCACGGACTTCCAACTCACGTTCCCAAGTGGCTTCCTCCACTCCGTGATGCTTCCACAAAACTTTCACCAAAGGGATAGTCTTGCCACGCAGGACTTGATCCCGCCTATCCAAGACCCGAACCGGTCTCTCCTCATACGAGACATCCTCATCAACAACTAAATCAGTCCAATCCAGTACATGCGATGGATCCGGCTCATACTTCCGAAGCATACTCACATGAAACACGTCATGAACTCCGGATAACTGCGGTGGCAAAGCTAAACGATAAGCAGCCTCGCCAATCCTCTCAAGGATCTCAAAAGGCCCGATAAACCGAGGGGACAACTTCCCGCTCTTCCCAAACCTCATCAAACCCCGCTTAGGTGATATCTTCAAAAAGACATGATCACCCACCTCAAATGCCAAAGGTCTCCTCCTACGGTCAGCATAAGATTTCTGACGACTCTGTGCTGTAACAAGCCTCTTACGGATAAGCTCAACTTTCTCCGTCGTTTCCCTCACCAACTCCGGACCCAACAAAGGTGCATCACCCACCTCGGCCCAACAAACAGGAGATCTACACGGTCGGCCATACAAAGCCTCAAACGGTGCCATACCAATACTAGACTGAAAACTGTTGTTGTAGGCAAACTCCACTAATGGTAAGTGCCTCTCCCACGACCCACTAAAGTCGAGAACACAACCCCGAAGCATATCCTCAAGGATCTGAATAGTACGCTCGGACTGCCCGTCAGTCTGAGGATGATAAGCCGTGCTAAGGGTCAACTTAGTGCCTAAAGCACTCTGCAAACTCTGCCACAACCTGGCAGTAAAACGAGGATCTCTATCTGAGACGATCGTCACTGGGACCCCGTGCAACCTCACTATGTCCCGGATATACAAGTCGGCAAGATGATCTACTGAATCTCTAACACGCATAGGAATGAAGTGCGCCGACTTCGTCAACCGGTCTACAACCACCCAAATAGCATCACTACCCCGCTGAGTCCTCGGAAGACCCACAACGAAGTCCATAGTGACATGCTCCCACTTCCACTCGGCAATAGGCAAGGGTTGCAACAAACCCGCTGGCCTCTGATGCTCGGCCTTCACTTGCTGACAAGTAAGGCACCTAGATACGAAAGCTGCCACATCTCTCTTCATACCCCGCCACCAGAACTGGCGACCCAAATCCTGATACATCTTAGTACCTCCCGGATGCACCGCAAGGCGCGAATGATGAAACTCTCGGAGTACCTCCTCTCGGCAAGACTCCGGCACAAACAGACGGTCTCGGTATCTCACACTCAAGTCGGGATACACCGTCAAACCCTTCTCAACCTTCCCATTGGAAATCTTCTCTCGGAGAGATTCTACCTCAAGATCACCCCTCTGAGCCTCTAACACTCGAGTCACAAGTGTAGGCTGTGCAACACAGAAAACAAGGCCGCAGCCTCTACGGATTCGCCCAGATGCAAATCAAACTCCCCAACTGCACCCAACATCTCCCACTCCCGGATGGCTATACTAGCTAAGTCACCAACAGATTTCCTACTAAGGGCATCGGCCACAACATTGGCCTTCCCCGGATGATAGTGCAACTCGAAGTCATAATCCTCAATGAACTCCATCCACCTCCTCTGCCTCAAATTCAAGTCTTTCTGTGTAAACAGATATTTCAGACTCTTATGATCCGAGAATACCTCGAACCTCTCACCATAAAGATAATGCCTCCAAATCTTCAAGGCAAATATCACAGCTGCTAACTCTAAATCATGCGTAGGGTAATTCTTCTCATGAATTTTCAACTGACGTGAACCATAGGCAACCACTTTCCCCTCTTGCATCAACACACAACCCAGACCCTCTCGTGAGGCATCACAATAGACTGCATAACCCAACCCTCTCTCCGGAATAATCAAGACTGGAGCGGTGGTCAGTCTAACCTTCAACTCCTGAAACGACTTTTCACAAGTCTCACTCCATACAAATTTGACTCCCTTCCGAGTCAATCTAGTCAACGGTGAAGCTAACCTGGAGAAATCTTTCACAAACCGACGGTAATACCCAGCTAATCCCAGAAAACTGCGGATCTCAAACACACTCTTAGGCTGTGCCCAATCTTGCACTGCCTCAGTCTTGGATGTATCAACAGACACCCCTTCCCCAGAAACTACATGGCCTAAGAACTTCACCTCTTCTAGCCAGAACTCACACTTCCCGAACTTAGCATAAAGCTTATGGGCTCTAAGTAACTCTAGCACCACTCTCAAGTGTGCCTCGTGCTCCTCCTCTGAAGGTGAATAAATCAAAATGTCGTCCACAAAGACGACCACAAAACGATCCAAGAATTCCCGGAAGATCCGGTTCATCAAATCCATAAACACTGCCGGTGCATTGGTGAGCCCAAATGGCATCACCAGAAACTCATAGTGGCCATACCGCGTACGGAATGCCGTCTTCGGAATATCCTCCTCCCTGACTCTCAACTGGTGGTAACCCGATCTCAGATCTATCTTAGAGAAACAACGGGAACCCTTCAACTGGTCAAACAAATCATCAATACGGGGCATAGGATACTTATTCTTAACCGTAGCCCGATTCAACTTCCTGTAATCAATACACAATCTCAAAGCACCACCTTTCTTCTTAGCAAAGAGGGCCGGTGCTCCCCACGGCGAAACACTAGGACGGATATAGCCCTTATCTAACAACTCCTGGAGTTGAACCTTCAACTCAACTAACTCGGCTGGGGCAAAACGGTAAGGTGCCATAGAAATCGGCGCCGTGCCGGGCACTAAATCAATAGAGAACTCAATCTCTCGCTGAGGTGGCAAACTAACAAGATCCTCGGGAAAAACGTCCGAATACTCACAGACCACCCTCGGCAACACAATCTGGGTCTCATCACCCTCACTAATCGAAAGACTAGCAAGTAGACCACTAAGCTCACTCCGCCCTCGCGGATCATAACCCGGTGGCAAAACACTACCAACCCGGTCCCCCAGAAAACGAAAACACTCCCCGTTCACGGTACAACAAGTGACCCTCTGACGGTAGCAATCAATAACTGCCCGGTATGACGACAACCAGTCCATACCCAAAATAACATCAAAGCCCTTCATGGGCATAACTACAAAAGAGAAAGGGATTCTATGATCATCGACCTCTATATCACAACCCCTAACACCTTGTTTCAAAATCAACTCACCCCCAAGAGGCGACACTACACAAATAGGAGATGCTAACTGAGCTAACTCCAACTCCAAAACAGATGCAAATGCAGCAGACACAAAGGAATGAGATGCACCCGTATCGATCAAAACACTAGCAACTGAATTGCAAAACAAAAAGGTACCTCTCACGACAGATGGAGCCGGTACAAGATCCTGCGCTGTAACAGCATACACGCGCCCAGATGACCTCTGATCAACCTGCTCACCCCTAGACTGCTGCACAGACTGGGACGAAGAAGCCCCCTGATTGGCCCTCGAGGCCTGAACTGACTGAGCAGGCAGCTGACTCTGAGTCTGCCTCGAACCAGATGCACCAGATGTGCCACCCAACTGTGGGCAAAACCTCTTCATGTGCCCCGGCTGACCGCACTGAAAACAAGAGAGCGGCTGGCCTCTACCCTGACTCTGGCTCTGAGATCGAGCCGAAGAAGATGCTGCTCTCTGAACTCCTCCCCTCTGAGGACAAACTGGAGACTTGTGACCCAGCTGGCCACACTTGAAACAAGTGATGTCTCCCTGACTGCCTTTCCCAGAACTAGCACTCGGCACTGGAAAAGTGGATCTAGAAAAACTACTCTGAGGCTGCTGAGGAGTGAAACCTCTCTGCCTCCTGCCATCGCCCTGACCATCCTGACTCCTCTTGGAGCCTTTCTGCCCTTCTTCCTCCTCCCGCATCGCGATCTCAGTATGGGCTGCTGCATCAACCAAACGCCCAAAATCCCTAATCATAGTCGGCACAACTCTCAATTTGAGGCCGCGCCTCAACTTCTTCTCGAACTCTATACACCGACGTTCCTCGGACGCCACTAACTCAGGTGCGAACCTGGACAAACTAGTAAATAAGGCCTCAAACTCAGCCACTGATGAACTATTCTGCTTCAGCTGGCAGAACTGATCTCTCAACGTCTCCTGAACAGCTGGAGACAGGTACTTCTCCTGAAAAGCATTCACAAACGCCTCCCATGTACCTCCAACACGAGCCTTAATGAATTTCCACCACTGACCCGCATCCCCTTTCAGCTGGAAAGATGCCAAGGTCACCTTCAACCCCTCGTCTTCGATGCCAAGCATCTCAAACGTTTTCGTTGTCTGTTCGAGCCATTCGTCTGCCTTAAGCGGCTCGCTAGGATCACCTACAAACACGTCCGGTTGAGACCGGAAAAACTCCCTCTTCAGAAAAGAAGGCCCTGCATCTGCAGCAACTACCGGGGCTGGAACTACCTGGGCTGGATTCGCAGCCCTCAGAATGTCAACTGACGCCTGAAATGCCCCTGCTATCTCTTGGGCCAAAGCGCCCATAAACGGCTGTCCTACTGGCTCGGCCACATTGGCCTGGCCAACACCCTCCTGAACTGCCGGAATTTCCTCCGGTATAGGCACTTCCTGCCTAGCCTGCCTACCACGCCTACCGCGACCTCGTCCTCGTCCTGACATCCTATTAAGGAAACAAAGACGTTAGCACTCTAAATAATGTGCCAAAACTATAACACTCACGTCCTAATACATTGGACAACAATAAATCATACCACGTAAGCACATAATCACATAAGCACCTACGAATTTCATTCCTGGATAATGATAGTCCCAAAGGGTTACTATAGTTCCGGTTGGAAGCAGCATTGATCAAGTGCCTTTCCAACAAGACTACTAGAAACTCAAGGATCCAATCAATATCTAGAAACTACATTCCATACCCACATAATCACATAAACATGTTATCATATAAGCATGCAATCATTACACTAAGTCTCTATCAAACGAGACGAACCCATTGTGATACTAATCACTTCCCACGTACCCAAAGTATTCAAACCCGGTACGCTCTGATACCAAGTTGTAACGCCCTCAAAAATAAACCCACAATATACATATTAACATGCATTAATAAAAGAAAACATTTTATTATTTCAATCATCAGAGTCTTACGGAATAAATACCATAGCAAATGCCCTACGGGCTTACATCTTGCCAAGCCAACACTTGGACACAATTCACTGAGTTCTAACTCAAAAACAGATAAAGCCCTAGGCTTGAAAGATTACATTATTCAAATAAAAATAAATAAACAAATCTTCAAGTCCAATCCTCACAAGCTAAGTCCTTGGAGGGAGTGAACCACCTGAACCTGAAAAATAAAGTTCCCATATAGGGTGAGCCACAGCCCAGTAGAGAAATACTAAACCAAGCATAAGAATTAACTAAAGTATTAGCATCTGATACATGGTTAACACACTATAATCAAGTTACAATATTCATGACACGAATGTCTACACTGCCTATGACACATTGTCTATGGCACATTTTACTTTCCACTTATGGCTCAGAACCTGGCCAAATAACTCAACAGGTTTCATCTTTTATTACCATTACTTCCAATTCAACAGGAATAACAATTCAAGTTAGACCTAATCATAACAAATACACATGTTGGTATTGTATCAATCATAATCATTTCACTTCCATACTTCCCAACTGATACACATTTTAGTGATGTATCATATCAACAATAAATAGACATATATCTATTAATCAATAAGCACACATAAGAGTGATGCTACTGGAGTCCATCCCCTATCTTCTCCCAATAAATTCGGTTTAGAGGTCCATCCCCTATCTTCCCCTAAACCGTGGAGTTCATCCCCTATCTCCTCCAAAACCAAATGCATATGCAATGAAACACATAATTGCCATATACAACACATAATTAATACACAAATGTTCTGTATTAACTCAACAGTCAAACAATTGACTCAATTCCAGTTATACCTAATCCGCATGCAAGGTCTACAACAATCAATGGCTATCCTCCACCGATAGCCCAAAACAGTTATTTCTAAACAAGAAATAAATACATCAATGAATGTAAATTTAACATTCCCAATTCCATGAATTAAACCATATTCCACATTATTCCTTTAAATTAATTATACAAATTAATCTAAACTAAAACCCTAAGGTTCTCCCAAAATTACCAAACTACCCCCACCTACCAAAATACCAACACTTAGGATTAAAACATATAAATGGAGTAAGAAATCCCTACCTCGAAGAAATAACCCAAAAAGAAGAAGATGAAGTAGATGCCTGAAACTCCAAAGTGCTCCAAACCAACAATTGTTCAGATTAAATGGAAGCCCTCACTCTTCTCTACCTTTTTAATAAAACAACTAGGGTAGGAACACACCCTAACTAGATCAAACCTAGGAGAGAAGGTGTTTAGAGAAGAAGAGAAGTCGGAATTAGGGTTTGGGATCAAAAGAGGATGAAAAACTGCCTAAAAAACTCTAAAACACGGTTTTATACTCAGTCTCCCCGCTCGAGCGACCAAACCCCCGCTCGAGCGGCACTCACAGACCCCCGCTCGAGCGGCCAAACCCCCGCTCGAGCGTCGGATGCACACTCTCAGCATTTTCGCATACAGGCTCCCCGCTCGAGCGTCCAACTCCCCGCTCGAGCGGCACACACAGACTCCCGCTCGAGCGGCCAATCCCCCGCTCGAGCGTCCAACACTACACAGGAAATACTGGATGGGTGATATTCCCGCTCGAGCGGACAAGTAGCAAAAGGGTCCCCGCTCGAGCGTCAAACTCCCCGCTCGAGCGGACAGGTCAAAATCTGGGCAACTATTTTAGGCATCTAAACTCAACCGACCTATCACAAACCTGCCCAACACATCCTATAACTCAAAAATAAAAATAAAGGACGACCACAACCATAATACAACAAATATAACAGCGAAATCCACGGAACGTAAGTCCGGATACAATAATCAAATGGGAAAAAGATTGGGGTCGCTATAAAACTTGTACATATATATATATATATATATATATCAATACCTCAATTTCATGATTCTAGTTTCAATTTGGGCAAAATCATTAATTATCATCATGAATCACCCTAGGGTTTTCAAGAAAAAAATCAAGAATTTCAAGAAAAATTCAAACTTCTTAAACCATTACTTTTTATTCCAATTTTCTCATTGATTATATACCTAAGGTTCATAATTCATAATCTAAACCCAACAATAGAACCCCAACTCTTCAAACCTTAAATCCCCAATTTCCATGATATAACACTATATGTTCAAAAATGTAAATTTTGCATTTATATAATCAAAATGCCACAACTCTATCTATTATTGCAAGCATTGAAGAAGAACTAGGACCCCTACCTCAAGATTGGAAGCTAAGGGTGAAGACCCATCCTCAAACTTCAATGAAATCGCAAAATAATCGGTCAAAATCTTGATCCTTGCTTGTTCTTCAACCTTGATGCAAGATCCATGGTGGATTTGTTGGTAAAAATGGTTGAAATCAAAGTTTTAGGGGCTAGGTTTTCGGACATGGAGGAGGGGAGAGGAAGAGAGGATGAAAAAGTGAAGTTTTGGGGCCAAAATGACACTTTATAATGTCTGTTAGCGACCTGGTCACCCGAGTGAAAGAAGCTTGGCTCGAGCGTGGAAAAGAAGCTGTAACGCCCTCAAAAATAAACCCATAATACATAATATTAACATGCGGAATTATAAGGAAATAAAGTATCTTATTCCATTCATCAGAGTACCATGAAATAAAAACATCATAATAAATGCCCTACGGGCTTACATCTTGCCAAGCCAACACTTGGACACAATTCCATGAGTTCTAACTCAAAACAAATAAAGCCCTGGGCTTGAATGTTTACATAATCCAAATAAACAACTAAAATAAATAAAACAGGTCTTCAAGTCCAAATCCTCACAAGCTAAGTCTTTGGAGGTAGTGAACCACCTGAACCTGAAAATGAAGTTCCCATATAGGGTGAGCCACAGCCCAGTAGAAAAATACTAAACCAAGCATAAGAATTAACTAAAGCATCAGCATTCGATACATGGTTAACACAAGATAATCAATTTCCAATTTCATGACACGAATGTCTATATTGTCTATGACATATTGTCTATGACACCTTTCCCTTTCCAATATTTATTCAACTTTCCAATTATATCATTATGGCTCAGAACCTGGCCAACTATAATAGTGATCCAGATGTCACAAAAATAAATGAGACTAAAGCTCAAACCACAACACTTCCATACTTCAAACTGATACACATTATAAGGATGTATCATAAAACACTTCAATATAAATAAGCACACATAAAAGTGATGCTAATGGAGTCCATCCCCTATCTTCTCCCAAACAAATCCGGTTTAGAGGTACATCCCCTATCTTCCCCTAAACCGTGGAGTTCATCCCCTATCTTCTCCAAACAACATGCATATGCAATGAAACACACAATTGCCAGATACAACACATAATCAATACAAGTAATGTTCTGTATTAATTCAACAGTCAACGTAAATGACATAATTCCAGTTATACCTAAGCCACATGCAAGGTCTACAACAATCAATGGCTATCCTCCACCGATAGCCCAAAACAGTTATTTCTAAACAAGAAATAAATACAACAATGAATGTAAATTCAACGGTCTCATAGGTAAGTATTTAAACTACCCAACTATAACATTAATCTCATAATTTCCCCAACTTCATGAATTAAACCCAATTCCACATTTTTCCCTTAAATTAATTATACAGATTAATCTAAGCCAAAACCCTAAGGTTTCTCCCAAAATTACCCAACTACCCCCACATACCAAAATACCAGCACTTAGGATTAAAGCGTATGAATGGAGTAGGAAATCCCTACCTCGAAGCAAGAACCCAAAAAGAAGACGGAGATGATAGCCCAAACTCCAAAGTGCTCCAAATCAACAACGGTTCAGATTAAATGAAAGCCCTCACTCTCCTCTATCTTATTTGTAAAGCAACTAGGGTAAAAACACACCCTAACTAGATCAAACCTAGGAGAGAAGGTGAGTTGGGAGAGAGAAAACTCGTAACTAGGGTTTCTGGATCATAAAGTTGTAAAAAAAATGATTTAAAACTGTTTCTGCGTATTTAAACTGGACAGGCTCGCTCGAGCGAAGACATGGTCGCTCGAGCGACCAGACACATAAATCCACGCTCGAGCGAAGAAAAGCTCGCTCGAGCCAAAAACTCGATGCTTCAGGTCTGCAACCCAGAAGCTCGCTCGAGCGACGAAATGCTCGCTCGAGCGACGAACTCGAAAACATACACCTCTCTCGCTCAAGCGAAGAAATGCTCGCTCGAGCCAAGAAACACATCTCTCAGGTCTAAGTACTGGACGCAAAGCTCGCTCGAGCGAAGGAACCCTGGCTCGAGCGAAGAAAACAAAAACAAAGACCTCGCTCGAGCGAAGAGAAGCTCGCTCGAGCGACCAAGCCAAAAACTGAACATGCAGACTTGGTTTCTAAACCCAACCAATCTGCAACCAACCTGCTAAACACATCCTATAACCCAAGAATAAGGAATTAAAGGACACAACAACAAATATAACAGCGGAATCCACGGAACGTAAGTCCGGATACAATAATCAAATGGGAAAAAGACCGGGGTCGCTATAGAAGCTCTCAGATTTTCTGAAAAACCGCACTCTTTGCTCTAGCGAAGAAAGTCTCGCTCGAGCGAGCATGCTTCCAGCATAGAAACTAAAAATTCGAACAGGTGTAACTTTCTCGTTCGGAATCCGTTTTAGGTTGTTCTTGTGTCCAAATTAAAGCTCCGGAAACAAGCTTTCCAATGGTTCTAGCCTCATATTCAAATTCAAAGCATGGAAGGAGAAAAGGGCAAAAGAGTGAAGGTCGGTCAAAAACTCAAACTCAAACTTGGGGCTTTTTATCTAATTTTACCTAAATACCTTGTTAAGGCTTCAATCAAGGTTTCAAACATCACCCAAGGGTCCTCAATTATAATATTTAAAGTTCATTTGCCAACACATCAATATCAAGAGTTCGACAACCATACAAGTTTTAAGGTGACGGACACCACTTTACATCAATCCAATGTGAATTAAAATCCCAGTCATTACAAAATTCGCAACAACTAAATTTTTTTTTACAATAATCAACAACATTCAATTTCGTACACTCGTTACATTTTTTACATAATCAAAATAATTACAAAAAAAATAAAAATTTCAAAAAATAATAAATTGTAATTGTATTTTTAAATTTCTTACATAATCAAAATAATTAGAAAGAAAAAAAATAAAAAATAAAAAATTTGCACAGGAAGGTAAAAAGAAAAAGTAAAAGCCAAATTTGTAGCCACAAATTGAAGTGAACAAGTACAAACTAAACTTCACATGTGAACAAGAAACATATAAAAGAAAATATATATATATATATATATCTTCTAAAGTATCCCTGTCCACCACACAATGAAAAAGCAATCCGTACTGGCTTTTACGTTCGTCTTTGTCAGTATGCATAGGGGACATAGGAGTAATACGGTAATTTTGGTATTTGTTACAATATTATAATGCACATTTTTTTGTAAAAAATCAAAAAGTTATCCTAAGCAATCATTTTTTTTTCTATTTTTTTAGCCAAAAATTTAAAAAGTGCACTTATATAGATCATCCCAAACAACCCCTAAACACCCAAAACTCGTTATCAAATTCTGCAATAAACTAAACTGAACACCAATCAGTCTGCTAATTTTCATAAAATAAATACTCATAATTAAATTCTGAAATTCTTATCCAACATGTTAAACTCATATGGAAATAACATATAAAATTTTTATAATTTTCTGAGATATGGAAATATATAAAAAAATACAAAATAGAAAATTAGACTATTTTTACACAGAATTTTACGCAAGTCAAATCCAAATATTGTTCAATTAATTAATGCACTAAATTTTTATTTTTATTTTTATTTATTTATTTTTTTAATTCTGAGTTATTACATGGCTAGCCATGTGATATTTTTAAAAACATGCGGCTTGCCATGTGGTATCTCAAAATCATGTAGTATACTTTGATACCACTCTTGGTGGGATGCTATGATAACTTCTTTTGTAAAACACTGATATCAATGTTAGTGGTATATTCTAATGCCATTGTTGGTGAAAATTATGACAATTTTTTTTTATAAACTCTTATACCACTGTTGGTGGTACGTTCTAATACCATTGTTGGTGGTATGCTCTGATATCACTGTTGGTGGTATGTTCTGATACCATTGTTGGTGAAAATTATGATAATTGTTTTTTTATAAACTCTGATACCACTGTTGGTGGTACGCTCTAATACCATTGTTAGTAGTATATTCTAATACCACTGTTGGAAGTGGAAGAAGGGTGTAAATGTAACGATCCAGAATTTTTCCCTCTGCTCGAGTGGGGGAGTTGACGCTCGAGCGGACTTGAGAGGTTCTCAGTATTTTTGCAGACGGTCTGAAATTCTGAGAGTTGTGAATTCCTGCTCAAGCGTAAGAGTGGTCGCTCGAGCGGACAGCTTTGTTGGTCCACGCGCTCGAGCGTGGAAAGTGAGATTGCCCTTAAAATTTTTATTAGTGTATTTGGAACCTCCTTATTTTATTTTGGGGTATTGATCGAAGTGGTAGCATGATGGTAAAGTAAGAGTGAACCGAGAACTTAATTCGGATAACTTTTCCTACAAACAGCCGTCACTCTTTTGCCCTTTTCTTTTTCCACACTTTGAATTTGGATGTGAGGCTAGAACCATTGGAAAGCTTATTTTCGGAGCTTCGATTTGGACATAAGAACGACCTAGAACGGAGTCCGGATGACAGAGTTATGCCCATTTGGAGTTTTGAAATCTGTGTTGGAAGCAGGTCTGCTCGAGCGGGAAAAGCTGCACGAGAGCGGACTGCGCAAATTCAGCAGCTTAAAATGTGATTTTTTAGCTCATTCTTTGCATTTTCCTTTTCCTTCTTCATTCCTCTCACCCTAGGTTCGAAAACCCTAGGTTTTTGACCCCAAATACCTTTCATTCCTCTAAGATTTAGCTAAGATCCTTTGCCAAAAAGTGAAGAAGGCTTGAAGCTTAACATTTTCTACCGATTGAAATTTGGATTTTTGAAGGAATCTCATCAAAGCTTTGCTTTTTGCTTGATTCTTGAGGTAGGGTTCGTAGTTCTTCTTCAATACCTGCATTAATAGATAGATTTGTGGTATTTTGATTATATAAATACAAAATCTCCATTTTTGAGCATATAGTGTTATATCATGGAATTTGGGATTTAGGGTTTGAAATGTTGGGGGTTCAATTGTTGGGTTAATATGGTGGATTATGAACCTTAGGTGTGTAATCAACGGAAAAATTAGAATTAAAAGTAGTGGTGAGAGAAGTTTTAATTTTTCTTGAAAGTCTTGATTTTTCTTGAAAATCCTAGGTTGATTCATGATGATAATTAATGATTTTGCCCAAATTGAAAGTAGAATCATGAAATTGAAAGGTTGAATTGTATATATACAAGTTTAATTGGATTTTGGATGTGTTTGAAAATTATGTTAAAAATTAGCGATTGAACCTTTGTTGTGGATATTGTAAATTATGCTATAATGTGAAATGAAGATTGGGAAATGATTTATTAATGATATGGATGACATGAGCCTTGGGGTGAAATGATGAAATAAAGGTTTAAGAGTTCACTTTGAATTATGTTGAATAGTGTTGATTATGTTGAATTGTGTTGATTATGTTGAGTTGTGTTGAATAATGTTGAACCGAATTGTGTTGGACTATGATGAATTGTGTTTGAATCATGTTGAATTGTGTTGAGTTGAGTTGTGCTGGGTGTGTTGAGTTTGAGTTGTGTTGTGTTGGGTCATGTTAAGTTTCAGATGAGTTGTGTTGGGTGGTGTTGTGTTGGTACCCGCGGAGGGGAGTTGAAAGATGATACGAAATTTGTGATAAGATGATGAAGTGAAGATTTAAGCATTTTATTGTGTAATTAGAAAGTGATTTTATACCTCAAAACTAAAAGCCCAACTTTATATTTAACTCTAGTTATGAAGTTTTATTTTGGAAAATGAGGATACTTCAATCAACATTAAATTTATGAAATTAAGTCTATGTTGGGTTAAGATGAGTGTGAATAATGATAAATGGGAGATTGTGAAATATGACGATGTTATATGAAGGAGTTGTATCAAAGAAAATTAAATATTAGAGATTTAATTTATAACCGTGGGTAGTAATTGATAACCAATGTGTTTTAAAAATTGAATTTGAAGACTTGATGATAATATGGAAAAGTAAAGAAATAGTTTAAACCCAAGAATTGTGCACACTTTAAATATGAATCTTTGTCTCTATGGAGGTGTTGTTATATTTTTGTGTGACAAAACAATGAATGATTTAATGGATAATGAAGAAGGTCGTGGAACATATTTGTACTTGTTGTGGCGCTGTTTAGGAAGAATAGGTTGGGGCTATTATAGCCTCAAAATGAAAATAAGCCAAAAAGCCTACTGTAGCAACCCTTTTTATTAAAAAAAAAAAAAAAAAAAAAAAAAAAGCTAGAGGACAAGCAGCAGCCTACACCCACAGCTATCCCACAACTATGGACAGCTAGGTACTGTGCCATGGAAATTCATCCCACAGCTGTTAAATTACAAGTTTGCCCCTTGTAGACACCCCATTTTTGACCGTCCTCAAGACCTGGACGTCACCGCTTGAACACTCGGTGATTATCCATGTTCGTGTTCGTTTGGAGTTCCCGGAGTTCTCGGCTACGCGCCTTGCCTCAGGACCTCCGAACTTGACCGTTTTGTGTCTGGTTTTGCACCAAACACTTGTGCTTTGCCTTGGAAGGGCAGGGAATGCCTTGTGAGGCATCCCCACACACCACCGGCAGTGGCTAGAGGCCACCGGCTGGTTGGTGTTGCCATCGGCACTATATTGTGCCGGTCGGCACTCTTTTGTGCCGGTCGGCAGTCAATTTTGTCAAAATGACAATTTTGCCCTGCCGACTACTGTGCAGTTGCTTTTTGAGATATTTTGAAGCAGCTGTATAGTGTTTGTTTCCTCTCCATACACGTGTATGGAGGGATGAGCCTTTGTTTTGCTTAGCTTGTAAGCTTTGTTGCCTATAAGAGAAGGCTCTCTTCTCTTGGCTCAAAAGGGTTGGAGGATTTAGACATTTTTAGAGAGAAAAGACAGAGAAGAAGCTCTGGTTTTAGGGTTTGAGTTCTATATCTATCCTATCTCTCTTTTGCTCTTGTTTGTACACTAGGTGCTTTAGTCCATATTATTGCACACAAGCACCTAGTGTTTCACCTTCCCTTGGCTACTGAGGTTCCAAGAGGTTGTTCTTAGAGTTTTTGGCTGGATTTGAGCCCAAGGAAGCAACAACATCAACACTTGTGAAGAAGGTCAACAAGGGTGAGAAACTTGCTTTATTTACCCCATTCTTGCACTCCATTTTTACCTATCTTTGAACTGTTTTTGTGCTTGGTGTTTAATACAAAAAAGTTTTGTTTTTTAGTCCTCTTGATAGTTTATTAAGAGTGTTTTGTGCTTTGGAGAGGTTTGGCCCCTCTTAGGCCTTGAAAAGGCCTCATTTTGTGCCTATTTTGGTGAGATTCGGGATTTTGGTGTTTGGGTCTCTTCACCACTGAAATCTTGAGGGATTTCAGTGGTGAAGATGATGCCTTGAAGTCCCAAGGAGGAGAGGGCCACCCCCTCTCCTTGATGTCCTTGAAAAGGACAAGTTTTGGCCTCTTAAGGGAGCCTATGTTTCAAGTGTGTGTTGATCATGCCATGGCTGTATTTTATACTTATATTGCCATGTTTTAACTTTGTATTAAGTTGGTTTTGGTCCCTTATGCATGCTTAGCATAGTTGCCATGTAATGCCTTATATTGCCTTAACATGCCTTAGGTTGTTAGCCCTAATTTGAGCATGCTTTAGGCTTAGATTCATGAAGATTTTGTGCTTATCTTGACATGTTTTAGGTCTGTCCATAAGTGTTTGAGGTGGTCTTGGCATGCTTAGTATAGCCTCTTTGCATTTTAGGCTTGCTAGCCTTGAGCATGAATGTGTAGCATGCCTTGTTTGCATCATTTCAATGGTTTGAGACCATTTGCCATGTTATTTCAGTCCATTTAACATGCTCATATGTTTGCATTGCATGCCTCTTTGATGTTTCAAGAGCTCATGTTGTATGTTCCTTGGGAGTGCATGTGTGCATGCCTTTTAATTTAAACCATATAGATGCCATCTAAGTGGTCATTTGGGCTTGTTTTGGTGTGCTAAAAATCTGTTTTTAGTTGTTTAAGTCTTGCCATGTTTAGTCTCGTCAAATGTAGTTCAATACTCCTTTGGCTTGCTTTGAATACTTGGCCCCTTTTGCATGCATTTGCTTGTCTTGTTTAACATGATTTGGCATCATTTTATAGCATGATTTTAGGGCTCATGTTGCATGCTAATTGCCCATGAAATCTCTTTTCAAGCGTGCTTGAATGTTGCTTGTTTAATGCTTAAGGTTTGGACCATAACATGTGTATGTGTGCATGTGTGTTTAGCCTCCACTTTTTTGGGCATTTTGACTACTGATTTTGGGCCTATTTGGAATGGCCTAAGTCATGTTTAAGTCCACCCCATCGTTTGATTTACATGTTTGTCTTGTAGGTGTGTTTGCATATTAACATCCTTACATTACATTGTCCATGTTGCATGCTAGCTAACATGTTTAGGATTGCATTACATCAATGCACATGCTTGGCCTCTTGAGATGAGCATGATAGAGGTTTGGCACCCTTTTATGTTTGTTTGGTTTGCATGCATTTGAGATAAAAGTTGCATACTTGGTTCTGTGGGCCATCATGCATGGAAACGCGTGATTGGTGGCCCGAGAATCGAGGCACATGCCCCTTTGAGTCACAAATATGATAAGGGGCGTGATTGGTGCACACATTGTTGGAATTACATTGCCATGCAAGTTTTTGCCCTCTGCTGCTGTGAGTTGCAGGTTCTGCAGACATTCAGTGCCGGCCGGCAGCATTTAGTGCCGACCGGCAGCCTATTGATGGCCGATGGATGAATTTTGTGCCGGTGGCCACATACTTCAGCCGGTGGTGTTCCCCCTCAGCCGGTGGTATCCCCCAGTGCCTTGAGAAGTAGTTCTGAGACTTTAGCAGTCTTCTGAGATGCAAAGCAGGGAAAACAGAGGCAGGCTAGGCATGGCAGTGCAATTCCGAGCAAGTCCCGAGCATGCGTTGCATCCGGCCCTCATCTCGAGGCGGTTTACTGCTTTAATTAGATTAATTAATTTATTTGATTCATTTAGTTGGACTGTAATATTTTAATTAGTTTGCGTAGCTAATTAATCTGTATTATTCTTTTGGTCCCTCCGAGCGAGGGCGTAATTGTAATAAGTGTGGGTGAGTGGTTTGTATGTCTTCCAACCCCCACTTCTTTCTTCCCTTTTATTTACCTGCTTATGATGGTAGATTAGGGCACGTCTATTTTAGCATACCTTATGCAATGCATGCGTGCATCCATGCATTTGTCTAAACATGCACCGGGCTCGGTACATCATACAAACTGCATCGTACTTTCAATTCCAAATTGAATACGTGATAGTTGTAGCATTTCATGTGCCATTTTAGGGTTAGCCGAGCCTACTCTAAATTGCATCCTTGCCTGTGTTGCATTAGCCACTTAACATGACCTAGGGACATGCATGTCTGCTAACTAGTTTCTTGTTTTGGCACGGAGTACGATGTAAGTATTTTACGCTTTAGCATACCACATGCGTGTGAATGTTGCCATGACAGTATGCTTACCATGCGGCTAAGTGCTTATGTGAGATAAACTGTTTGAATGCCTGTGGGTGGAGGTTGGGTTGCTTGAGTTGGAAAACTCATTGAAATCCGTATTTTAGCCTACTTGCGAGTAGCAAAACCCGAAACGCTTTCAAAACAAACGGATATGCAATGATTATTTCCGAATTAGGCAATCTAGTCTATACTTGTTTTGCTGTGCGCATAACGTAGTAAATCTAGGCTAATAACCGGTATAAGAGCATGTAATGTTTTCAAAATCGGATATCACGGTTAGTAGAGGCCGGTCTTCGAACCGGGCGAAAGGGGGTGCTCATAGCTGACCTTCCCCGATCGTACCCAAGCTCCCGAGCCAAGACATTTGGTGATGACGGACACGTGGCCTTCGGCACCGAGTCAGGGTTTCCTAAATTCCCCCATTAAAAAATATTTAGGTGGCGACTCTGTAATCTGGCAAAGCAGTCCATGTTTGGCACTACTTTTCAAAAAATCTGTTTTTCTTCAAAACGATTTGCCAGAGTTGGACTCTTTGGTTCAAGATTTAGAACCGCAACACAAAATCGAGTCCGAACTGTAGCGAGGTCCCCCGCGGGCTTGTTACACCCCTTTAGTTAATTTTGAAAAATAAAAAGTTAAGGACAAATTTGTCATTTTAACTTTAAACATCATTTCAACACATTTTTCAATACAACAACTCAAATAAAAATTCATCCCATCTTCCCAAACACAAAAACTAAAATAGCCTACTAAAATAGCCAAATAGCCAAAAGGCCTCTAAAATAGCCACTTCCCAAACGAAGCCTATGTGAATGAAATTTTAATATATGGTGGATGTATATTGAATTAATGTGTTACGGAAATAATGGAAGATGTGTTGGCATTGTCCACTAATTGTAATGATGGATTGTGATGTTATCTTGGGGTCCGTTTCACGCTGTATTTTGAGCCGGCAAAGCGTGGTGCTTGAGATAGGTTCTGCCTTCCTTCCGAAGTAGCGCCCGGTAAAGCGTGTGGTATGTTGAGGTTCCGCATTCCTTCCGGCTTGTGACCGGTAAAGCGTGAGGTTCCGCATTCCTTCCGGCTTGTGACCGGTAAAGCATGTGACTCATGGAGATGACTTGTTATTGGATCCGGTGTTTGATATGAAATTAATTGAAAAAAATGGAAAATGAAATGGTAATTGGATTAGGGATTGGTGTTTATACACTCAATGGATTGCTTGTGATTATAATGGAAGATTATGAGTTTTGTTTTGTAAATAATAGAGAAATTGAATTAAAAAGGGATCGTTATTCTTGTGTTATGCTTGTATTCTTTTTGGTAATGCAAACGCTAATGTGAGGTAATTGTTGGGCAAGTTGGAGTTGAGTGTATGAGGATTGTCTCTTTTTGAACATAAAGGAAATTGGATCTTGACATTATGGAGTTATAGTGATTGGAAATAGTATAAGGGAAAAATGGAAATGAAATGGGAATATTTTGGGAATTGGTTAATAATTTTTTTAAATGATGTTGTTTCATAAACATGTTTGTTTCACAAAGATCTATGATTTTCTAAAGTTAAGGGATGATTTTTAAATGGCTGGAGGTTTTTCTTAAAAGTGTTTAAATAGTTTTGAGAAAAATGTACTTTACTTATGATATTTTGAAATTAGAAGATGTCACCCTACTATATGGTATCACCCTGCATGCATGATCATTTCTATCTGGGTGTTAGTTATTGATTTAGAACTATGAGATTCCTACTGGGCATTAGTGCTCACCCCTTGTTGTTTTATCTTTTTACAGGAAGAAAGTTTGGATTTCTTTGATTGAAGAGTTAAGAAGTCCATGTGTCTTTTATATGTAATTTCATTGTAGATGTGATGGATCATGTATTTGTATTTTATTCATTTGTAGCTTTACAGTAGGAGATTGGCATGTATTGTTATCATTGTAATGTTCATTGAGAGAGAGAAAACATGTATCATTGTATTTCTATTACTCAAGGGTAATGGATGTTTAAAAAAAAAATGGACCTAATTTTAAGGCTTTGGTAATGTTTCCGAGTAATTAAAATTGGGGCGTGACAGTAAATCAATATATGATTCACAAAGAGACACAATATTGACAAGGGCTGGTTTGGCATTGTAATGACCCAGAATTATTTTTTTTAAATAGCGAGCACATAATTTAATTGAGCAAATTTTTGAATTTGATTGCTGTGTAAATTCTATGTGAAAAAAATTTGGTTTTGTATTTTTTAAAAATAGTTCCCAATGTCAGAAAATTATGAAAGTTTTATATGTTGTTCCCATATTAGTCTAGCACGTTGGATAAACGTTTCAGAATTAAATGATGAGTATTTATTTTATGAAAATTCACGGACTGATTGGTGTTCAGTTTAATTTATAGCGGAATTTGAAATTGAGTTTTGGGTGTTCGGATCAGGATTTGAGATAAATTTGTTGGGTCTATTTTGGTATATAATTGGACCATGTTTGACTTATGAGTGAGGCCCATGATTTAGATTTAATTTAATTTGAGTTTGTTTGGTGACTCATGTTTAACTGTTTGGTCCTTTTTAATTATGTGATTGGTAGTAACCACCTTGGGAGTTGTTATTATTTATTATACAGGGTTATAATAAATATTTAATAGTTGATTTTATGGTGTGTACCATATGGCAAAAAATTATATATTTTATAAAGAATGAAAATGTGTATATTTCGTAGTAGGAAAAATAATATCATTTTATAATTTATATTATAAAATTTTGAGATTTTATTACAAAAATTATATTTTTGGAAAAACCAAATTTTGAAAAGCAAACCCACGTGGGTTGCCTCCCCACTAACCCTACTTTTGCCTTTCATCTTTTCATTCATTTTTTTTATTCATTTGTTGTTGGCTTGGAGCAAAGAGCTCCTCTCTCTCTCTCTCTCTCTCTCTCTCTCTCTCTCTTTTTGGCCTTCATTGTTGGCTTAAGCTTTGAGCTTAGAGTGGGAGTTTTTAGAGTGAGATTTTGCAAAAGGCTTGTAAATGAAAGTCGGAAAGCTCGTCGTGATCTTTGCAATGGTAGCCTCGGATTCATGATCGGGCAAGATTTGCCTTCCAAATCTGCTCTTCTTCATTATTTGAGGTAGGGACTTTTCTCATATTTTTACATTAAAACTATGTTAGGGTTATTTTGAGAAAATATATCATTATAAGAGGTATTGCATATATATATATATATAGATTTTTGTTTGGTAATTTTTGGAAGAAAAATTATGTTGAAATGTTAAGAATGTTGACATTTTGAGATTGATTTGGGAAAATCATTTTGTGTTGATAATTTTGCAAAGAAATCCGAAAATAAAATTTAATAGTTGTATGGATTGTCTCTACATCATATTATGATTAGATGATTTATTTTGAGAAATATAAAGTTGAATTTTTTTTTTTTATCTTTGATTTGGAATTTATTTTTGAGAAAAATAAAGTAATGTTGAGGAATATGGAGTAAATGCTTAAGTAGGAATTATAGAGTTGCTTTGGGATTAAAAACTCTAAAAGTGTTATATTCATGATATTTTATAAAAGATGATATGTTGATAATTAAGTTGTGTTCATTTTTATGAAAATAAAAATGTGAAATGTGGACTTTCAAACTCATAACCTTGAAAATGTTACTATTGGCCATATTTCATAATTTTTGATGTAAATATCATGTTGGTTAAGTAATTTTAGAAAAAGTTGTGAAATTGTTATTGGTAGAAAATTTGGTAAAAATATTACCTCTTTAAATAGCTTGGCATGAAAAATGATTATGTTGAAATATAGTTATGTTTGAGGGATGAGGCATGTGAAGTTAGGTTTGGTATTATTAATTTGAAAATTTTTGAATATAACAAACTTACTAATTTAATGGATTAAATTAGTTTTGGTTAAAAGGTTATATCCGTTATGGTTTAAATTGTGTTATTAAGATTATATCATAACTTTTGACATAATAGGATGGAAATGATAACATTTAATAAGTAAGGATTTCCTTTGAGTTATATATATGTTTTTGCAAGATCTAGATGATTTTTGAAATCATCCTTTGATTTGTTTTGAAAATTGATTGTTGATTTAAGAAAATGAGAATTTTTTTTTTGAAAATGGATTTACTTTCTTGTTCCTTTTAAAATAGAAATTGAGGCTTTTGAACTATGAGGATTGAAGAGAGATGTTTTTGGTGACTTTGTTTCAATAAATGAAGATGAGTGGTTTTGGTGAGAAAACCTAGAAATTGGGAGTTTTTAAGAAAGATATTGACAATCTTTGAAGATGTTGTTATATTTATTTTGTGCGCCAAAATAAATAATATTTGAAAAATTGTTTATTTGTTTACATATAAATGATGGTTTTCATGGAATATGAGAATTGTTGAAGTTTTGAAAATTGCTGTTCAAAATGTTGATATAGTCTTGAAGTGACTAAATGGTTGAGATTACTCTAAGTGTGGGAATTTTGTTGTCCCATAGATGAATTGGAATAAAAATATTTATATTCATCTTCATAAATTATATTGAAATGAGAAATGAGAATTTTAATCACAATGAGAATATTGTGTGGAAGTATTGAAAGTGGAAGAAATATTGCATTGTATTATTAATCATTACATTGGCATATCAATTCATTTGATAATGATGAGTTTTGAAATTTGATTTGAAAATTTTGCATTGAGAAAGGAATGTTGGGAAACAAGTTTTCATGAAATGATTTTGGAGTAAATACGGTGGTAAGTCTTGAAAGGTGGTGTAGATGATAGGTGTCGAGCCTTCTAGTTAATACTGGTAAAAATGACAAATTAGTAGTACTTCTATAGTCTACTTGCAGACACTAGCCTAGGGATTACCTGAGTCGTATGAAATAATTGGATTAATGTGTTTTCAAAATGGCATTGTGCGTAAGATTTTCAAAAGATGAGAAAAATATTTTGAGCATGACATGATATATGCATTCATCTCATAAGACTGTATAAAATGGATTTGATGAATTGTTTAATTATTTGATTCAATTGATAATGAGATAATTGA
Organism: Camellia japonica; assembly: GCA_030407325.1. Taxonomy (NCBI): domain Eukaryota; kingdom Viridiplantae; phylum Streptophyta; class Magnoliopsida; order Ericales; family Theaceae; genus Camellia; species Camellia japonica. The sequence goes on from JAPPVO010000029.1 coordinate 37,315,433, forward strand.
ATGAATTGAAAAGGATGTCCTGTTGCTATTGAAACATGTTTATTTATTTAAGTTAACTTGTTGTGGTGTAACGCCCTCAAAATAATACATAGATCCCATCATTTTAGACATGCAATGATATAAAGAAATCGTCACCTTTCCATTAATCAGAGTAGTTCGTACAACAGTATTACATGTTAACAACAAAAGCAAGTGCCCTTTAGGCTTACAGCTTTCCAAGTTAACACTTGGTTACACAAAAGAAGAGTACTAACTTTATACAAAATAAGCCCGTGGCTTGATGTACATGTAATACAACAAAATAATCAAAAAGAGTCTTCAACTCTCCTATCCATCCAAGTTAAGTCCTTGGAGGTGGCATGCTACATGTACCTGAAAATAATGTCCCATATAGGGTGAGCCAACGCCCAGTAGAGATATGCTAAACACAGTATGAGCAGTAACTAAGACATTAGCAATTGATAAATGTTTAATTTCCATAAATCAATTCATAACCCATTTCCATTACATGACCACTATGTTCATCTTTCATTTCATTTTCCATTTCTCATCATTTTTCCCAATTTACATCAACGGCTCAGAACCTGGCCAACCACATATATGAGGCAATGGCTCATATTAAACGCTTCCCGTTTTACAATAGATAAACATACTAGTTGTATCAACTTCTCAACAGATAAGCATACAAGCTGTATCCACATTTCAACAGATAAGCATATTAGCTATATCAACACTTCCAAAGATAAGCATATGAGCTGTATCAACATTTTAACTGACAAGCATATTAGCTGTATCAGTGGAGTATATCCCCTATCTCCTCCCAAACAACATCCGGTTTAGAGGTCCATCCCCTATCTTCCCCTAAATCGTGGAGTACATCCCCTATCTTCTCCCACACACACAACGTATATACACATAGGTCATATACACAATCAATCAATACATAACGTTAATGCATTCTATCAACCGTCATACTCTATGACATATCCATTTGATTAGTTTTAGTTTGTCTAATCATCATGCATTGTCTACAACAATCAAAACTACCCTCCACCGGTAGCCCAAGCAATTATTTCTAAACAGATAGTAAAAGCTCCAACTGATAAATTATCAATGTTTTCAAAAATAAGCGATTAATAAAACCGACTCCACCGTTTCACAACATAATGAATCAATTTCATTAATTCCTATTCAATTCCATAAATCTACAACTTTCCAAATTAATTATACCAATTAATATATATACAAATTAGGGCTTTCTTCCCCAACTCTCAATATAAACCCATAGTGTCACGCCTCAAATTTTAATTACTCGAAAACATTACTAAAGCCTGTAAATTTAGGTCCATATTTTTTTTTATCATACATTTACAAATATCTATTACACTTGAGTAATAGAATCACAAAGATACATGTTCTCCCTCTCTCAATAATTACAACAACAATAATACATGCCAAGCTTCTGTCGCGAAGCTACAAATAAATAATTACAAATACAACTCCACTACCTTTACATCTACTAAGAAAGCTATACAAATGAACTGAAGAACTCCATAAATCTTCAATCAAATAACCCAAACTTTCTTCCTGTAAAAAGATTAAACAACGACTGGGGGAGCACTAATGCCCAGTAGGAATCTCATAGTTCTAAATCAATGACGAACACACAGATAGAAATGATCATGCATGCGGGGTGATACAATATAGTAGGGTGACATTTCAGAATCTCAAAATATCATAAGTAATGTATCTTTTTCTCAAAAACAATTTAAACACTTGTAAGAAAAACCTTCAGCCATTAAAATCATCCCTTAACTTTAGAAATTCATAGATCCTTGTGAAACAACCATATTTAAGAAACAACATCATTCAAATGTTATTAACCAATTTCCCAAACATTTCTCAACTAATTTTCCATTGTTAATACTCTTCTTTTCCTTCCATTCTTCTTTTCTACTCTTCACTTTTAACTTAAAACCCCAAAATTTCAAGTTCAAGTTCCTTTTTGACTCGCCAACAATTCTCCTATACTCATTTCACCTCGTTACTTTCACCCGCAAAGTTTCATTTCAAGATAACACAATGTTAATAAACTCTTCCAAGCCAATCCTTTATTTAATTATAGAACAACTCTTACAATTTACCTTTATTAACACAACTACTTCATTAAGTTTACCATCATAATCTATAATCCTCATATTTATTTTTGGTTCCCATTATTCACAAATAATGCCCATGCACTTTTCCTCTTTAAACCAAATTATACATCAATATGAAATTTCACCAATTCATCACAAGCAACAAAAAAAAAAAAAAAACATCATCAACTCAACTTACCTCTCAATACATAGCTCAACAAAATCCACCTTTTGTCGGCTTACTACGGCGGGGTGTGAACTCCCAAAAACCATTTTCGAAAACCAACCATTCTTTTAAAATAAATTTCCAAGTTTTGTAGAGTATTCTCACAAAGTATGTACATAATTATGCTTTTTCCTCAACACCAAAGTAAATGTAAATGCAATGCTATGCCAAGATAAATCAATGAGGAAAAACATCCGTTCCAATGCATTGTTTCAAAATCACCATGTTCTCAATGTCATCATGTGATTCAATTTCAATTGTTCAAAACTTAACAATTTATTTCAAGGGCGGTAAATACAACTCTGGTAATCTCTAGGTCAGTGTCTGCAAGTAGACTATACAAGTACTACCAATTTGTCATTTTTACCAGTATCATCTGGAGGGCTTGACACCCATTCTTTGTCATTTTTACCAGTCACAAGCTGGAAGGCTCGACACCCATTCCGTCATTTTTACCAATCACAAGCTGGAAGGCTCGACACCCATTCCGTCATTTTTACCAGTCACAGCTGGAGGGCTCGACACCCACTCTTTGTCATTTTTACCAGTCACAAGCTGGAAGGCTCGACACCCATTCCGTCATTTTTACCAGTCACAACTGGAGGGCTCGACACCCACTCTTTGTCATTTTTACCAGTCACAAGCTGGAAGGCTCGACACCCATAATCCACAATACCTGTCAAGACTTACCACCGTATTTACCCCAAAACCATTTCATGAAAACATTTCCATATTTCTCAACATTCTTTCTCAATGCAAGTTTTCAAATCAACTTTCAAAGTTCAATGTAATCAAATGATTTGATATGACAATGCAACAATTCTTCCATTTCCAATTCTTCCACACAATACTACCATTGTGATCAAAATTCCCATTTCTCCTTTCTATGCAATTTCACAAGATGAATAAATATACATTTATTTCAATTAATCCAAGGGATAGCATAGTTCCCACCTTTCAAACATTTCCCACAACTTAGTCACTTCAAGACTATATCAATACTTTCAAATAACAATTTCCAAAGTGAGTAACAATTCTCATACTTCTTCAAAATTTAACATTTATAAAATATAAATAAGAAATTTTCCAAACATCATTTATTTTAGCATTTAAAATAAATATAGCAATATCAACTATGGATTTTTAAATTCTCTTTTAAAAATTCCAAATTTCTAGGTTTCTCACCAAAACCATCCATCTTCAAATATTTGACAAGATTTCACCAAAACATCTCCCTTTCATCAACATAGTTTCCAAAACCCCCAAATTTCTAGTAAACCCACTTTGAAAAGCACTCTTTTTTCTTAAATCAACAACAAGTTTTCAAATATAACCAAATTCCAATTAAACTTGTACACATGTAATTCAACCTACAAATTTCATGATTCTACTTTCAATTTGGGCCAAATAATTGATTATCCTCATAAATCAACCTAGGGTTTCTAGATAATCTAGAAATTTCAAGAAAAATTCCAACTTCTTAACCCATTATTTTCTTCTTCCAATTTTCCCCTTGATTATACATCCTAGGTTCCTAATCCATAATCTAAACCCAACAATAACACCCCAAACTCTTCAAATCCGAAATCCCCCAAATTTCCATAATATAATTCTATATGCTCAAAATGTAGATTTTGCATTTATATACTCCAAAATACCACAAATCTATCTATTAATGTAAGCATTGAAGGAGAACTAGGACCCCTACCTCAAGATTCAAGCAAGAAAAGCAAGCTTTGAGAAGAATCCTCCACAAATTCGAATTTCAATCGGTTGAAAAATGTTGATCCTCTCTTGTTTCCATCCTTGATGCAAGAACCATGGTGGATTGTTGATAAAAGTGGAGGAAATCAAGGTTTTGGGAGCTAGGGTTTCGGACATGGAAGAGGGGAGAAGAAGAGGGGAAAAGAAAATGCAAGAAATGAGCCCAAAATCACGTTTTTGAGCTGCTGTCCCGCTATTCCCGCTCGAGCGTCCATATTCCCGCTCGAGCGGACCTGCTCCCAGCACAAGTGTCAAAACTTCGAACATGTATAACTTTTTCATGCGGACTCCATTTTAGGTCGTTCTTGTGTCCAAATTGAAGCCCCGGAAATAAGCTTTCCAATGGTTCCAACCTCACATTCAAATTCAAAGTATGAAAGGAGAAAAGGGCAAAAGAGTGACGGCTGGTCAAAAACTCAAACTCCAAACTTGGGGCTTTTTATCTAATCTTATCCAAATACCTTGTTAAGACTTCAATTAAGGTTCCAAACATCCTCCAAGGGTCCTCAATTATAATATTTAAAGTCCACTCGTCAACCCATCAATATCAAGAGTCCAACAACCGTACAAGTTTTAAGGTGACGGGCACCACTTTTCATCAATCCAAAGTGAGTCAAGATCCGAGTCATTACAACCTTCCCACCTTAAGAAATTTCGTCCTCGAAATTGTATCCGTTCTAACGAAAATAACAACCTTATAGTCATCAATTCTTAACAACCCCTAGTTCACAACAAAGCATGTGAGCACCCATACATATCCACCAAACCTTAACAACTTTCAATCTTGCCTTATCTCAATTCTGAACCCAAAAGTACAAAGTGTCACAATCTCCCTTCCTTAAGAAATTTCGTCCTCGAAATGGAGAAAACCAAACAAAAGAAAACTCAAACTTGAACGGAATCACACCCTTTAATAGTCAAAATTAAATCCACTCTCGGGATAAATTCTCGATTTCAAGGAAAAGCAATCACCCTTAAACCATACCAAGTCAATACAAACAAAACCGGTAACACATTACCTCGTATGATCCAATACCACAATTTTCAATTACATTTCAATTAATTGCGTTATCTATTTCTTATCCATTAGCACATAAAAGTAGAACAGATCAAATCATTCATGAACATATTTCAATCTTTAACATTTAAATTTTATCAGGCCATCCCAGGCCACATATAAAGAAAGTAAAGTTCCATTTTCCACATTAATATCAACATTTTCCCAGTGAATTCCAACCATCACCAAATAACATCCGCCACCCATCCGGTGACATCACAACGCAATTCCCATGTACACTTGCAACAACAACAAACAAATAAGCCAACATATTTATTACCAATATCAACACGTATCTCAACATTCAACACACATATATACACATTGGCACCAATGCACTTCAACAATTTCCATTCAAACATTTTTAATTCAATTAGAACGGTCTCACCAATTACAACAACAACACACTCATACATGCACGAATAAGACTCCATGCCCTCTAGTACCCCTAGAGACACCATTCACTCATACTTCTATTATCCAAAACAAGCCAAATCCCAATATAGTTAAGCATTAATTAGCTTCAAGTAACTTTCATCGAATTCACCAATTCAATTTCAATTTACAATTTCAAGTTTTCATAGAAACTACTTATTCCAAACCAAATCAAACCAAACCAAAATAGACCCAACACTTACTGAACCTTTTTCAAAAATATTTCTCAAACCTGCCACCTTACTCATTGTCAAATAAGCCCAAATGAACTATTTGTTACCCAATCCTTAATACCAAACAATCAGTTAACTACTCCATAAAACTCAAATTTTGGCACTCAAACATCCATAAATTGCCCTGAATCATTTGCTCTGAGATAGAGCTTCATACACCTTCCCATACGTCTCTAGAATTTCACTATACTCCTCAAATACTCATTGTCTTATCATTAGTCCCAACAATCCCGTCACTCTCGTGCCGATATGGCAACACTTATTTCGAGTCACACAAAAGAATCATCTATCACACACACCGATTACAGTAATTACAATCCACACTTCTTCTCAAAACTACCTCTAGCGTTTAACTATTAAGTTTCCTCCATACGCATGAATTCTATAATTGCCTTAATCATGTCACTTAATACCCAAGTACAACAACCCCCTTTTTCGCCCTTATCATCACAAAACACAATTCTCACATTCCCTTTTCAAACTTTTCACAATCTCCTACATAACCCAAACTAACCCCATACCGTTCTAAGACCTCGCCTCATCTCACCTACATTCCTCATAAACCACACAAGTCACACATTCCATGTTCCACAAACACTTCCATTCTATTTAAGATTCATAAGTCAACAAACTTTTTTTTTTCTTCTTTTACTACTATTTAATGGCCCCCTCATTGTAGATTAATAATTATCCTACAACTCTCATTAACTTCAACGACAACATTAGTCATCAATAACCGAACTCCAGTCTTTTCTTAAGACTCTTACCCTTCCTACCTCAACACAAAACCGACATATAATCACACAACACAAAAACAAGTTTAAACAAGAAGCCACATAATTGAGTCAAGCCTACAAGGACAACCACTTGTCCCGGAACTTCCAAGGAACCCCCATTAGAAACCACGTTGATCAGACGCGTGTTCCAATGAGATCTCAAAGCAAGTTAGCCGGCCACAAGCACTATCCCTGAAGCTTAACCCATGCTCACACAATGCACACAACATGTCCTACACTTCCTAATTCTATATGCGATTATCCTCACCGAGCGAAGCCAACCCACTGTGGTAAAAACCACTTCCCACGAGCTCCAGGTATTCAAACCCGGTTAGCTCTGATACCAAGTTGTCACGCCTCGAATTTTAATTACTCGAAAACATTACCAAAGCCTGTAAATTTAGGTCCATATTTTTTTTATCATACATTTACAAATATCTATTACACTTGAGTAATAGAATCACAAAGATACATGTTCTCCCTCTCTCAATAATTACAACAACAATAATACATGCCAAGCTTCTGCCGCGAAGCTACAAATAAATAATTACAAATACAACTCCATTACCTTTACATCTACTAAGAAAGCTATACAAATGAACTGAAGAACTCCATAAATCTTCAATCAAATAACCCAAACTTTCTTCCTGTAAAAAGATTAAACAACGACGGGGTGAGCACTAATGCCCAGTAGGAATCTCATAGTTCTAAATCAATGACGAACACACAGATAGAAATGATCATGCATGCGGGGTGATACAATATAGTAGGGTGACATTTCATAATCTCAAAATATCATAAGTAATGTATCTTTTTCTCAAAAACAATTTAAACACTTGTAAGAAAAACCTTCAGCCATTAAAATCATCCCTTAACTTTAGAAATTCATAGATCCTTGTGAAACAACCATATTTAAGAAACAACATCATTCAAATGTTATTAACCAATTTCCCAAACATTTCTCAACTAATTTTCCATTGTTAATACTCTTCTTTTCCTTCCATTCTTCTTTTCTACTCTTCACTTTTAACTTAAAACCCCAAAATTTCAAGTTCAAGTTCCTTTTTGACTCGCCAACAATTCTCCTATACTCATTTCACCTCGTTACTTTCACCCGCAAAGTTTCATTTCAAGATAACACAATGTTAATAAACTCTTCCAAGCCAATCCTTTATTTAATTATAGAACAACTCTACAATTTACCTTTATTAACACAACTACTTCATTAAGTTTACCATCATAATCTATAATCCTCATATTTATTTTTGGTTCCCATTATTCACAAATAATGCCCATGCACTTTTCCTCTTTAAACCAAATTATACATCAATATGAAATTTCACCAATTCATCACAAGCAACAAAAAAAAAAAACATCATCAACTCAACTTACCTCTCAATACATAGGTCAACACAATCCACCTTTTGCCGGCTTACTACGGCGGGGTGTGAACTCCCAAAAACCATTTTCGAAAACCAACCATTCTTTTAAAATAAATTTCCAAGTTTTGTAGAGTATTCTCACAAAGTATGTACATAATTATGCTTTTTCCTCAACACCAAAGTAAATGTAAATGCAATGCTATGCCAAGATAAATCAATGAGGAAAAACATCCGTTCCAATGCATTGTTTCAAAATCACCATGTTCTCAATGTCATCATGTGATTCAATTTCAATTGTTCAAAACTTAACAATTTATTTCAAGGGCGGTAAATACAACTCTGGTAATCTCTAGGTCAGTGTCTGCAAGTAGACTATACAAGTACTACCAATTTGTCATTTTTACCAGTATCATCTGGAGGGCTCGACACCCATTCTTTGTCATTTTTACCAGTCACAAGCTGGAAGGCTCGACACCCATTCCGTCATTTTTACCAGTCACAAGCTGGAAGGCTCGACACCCATTCCGTCATTTTTACCAGTCACAGCTGGAGGGCTCGACACCCACTCTTTGTCATTTTTACCAGTCACAAGCTGGAAGGCTCGACACCCATTCCGTCATTTTTACCAGTCACAGCTGGAGGGCTCGACACCCACTCTTTGTCATTTTTACCAGTCACAAGCTGGAAGGCTCGACACCCATAATCCACACTACCTGTCAAGACTTACCACCGTATTTACCCCAAAACCATTTCATGAAAACATTTCCATATTTCTCAACATTCTTTCTCAATGCAAGTTTTCAAATCAACTTTCAAAGTTCAATGTAATCAAATGATTTGATATGACAATGCAACAATTCTTCCATTTCCAATTCTTCCACACAATACTACCATTGTGATCAAAATTCCCATTTCTCCTTTCTATGCAATTTCACAAGATGAATAAATATACATTTATTTCAATTAATCCAAGGGATAGCATAGTTCCCACCTTTCAAACATTTCCCACAACTTAGTCACTTCAAGACTATATCAATACTTTCAAATAACAATTTCCAAAGTGAGTAACAATTCTCATACTTCTTCAAAATTTAACATTTATAAAATATAAATAAGAAAATTTCCAAACATCATTTATTTTAGCATTTAAAATAAATATAGCAATATCAACTATGGATTTTTAAATTCTCTTTTAAAAATTCCAAATTTCTAGGTTTCTCACCAAAACCATCCATCTTCAAATATTTGACAAGATTTCACCAAAACATCTCCCTTTCATCAACATAGTTTCCAAAACCCCCAAATTTCTAGTAAACCCACTTTGAAAAGCACTCTTTTTCTTAAATCAACAAGTTTTCAAATATAACCAAATTCCAATTAAACTTGTACACATGTAATTCAACCTACAAATTTCATGATTCTACTTTCAATTTGGGCCAAATAATTGATTATCCTCATAAATCAACCTAGGGTTTCTAGATAATCTAGAAATTTCAAGAAAAATTCCAACTTCTTAACCCATTATTTTCTTCTTCCAATTTTCCCCTTGATTATACATCCTAGGTTCCTAATCCATAATCTAAACCCAACAATAACACCCCAAACTCTTCAAATCCGAAATCCCCCAAATTTCCATAATATAATTCTATATGCTCAAAATGTAGATTTTGCATTTATATACTCCAAAATACCACAAATCTATCTATTAATGTAAGCATTGAAGGAGAACTAGGACCCCTACCTCAAGATTCAAGCAAGAAAAGCAAGCTTTGAGAAGAATCCTCCACAAATTCGAATTTCAATCGGTTGAAAAATGTTGATCCTCTCTTGTTTCCATCCTTGATGCAAGAACCATGGTGGATTGTTGATAAAAGTGGAGGAAATCAAGGTTTTGGGAGCTAGGGTTTCGGACATGGAAGAGGGGAGAAGAAGAGGGGAAAAGAAAATGCAAGAAATGAGCTCAAAATCACGTTTTTGAGCTGCTGTCCCGCTATTCCCGCTCGAGCGTCCATATTCCCGCTCGAGCGGACCTGCTCCCAGCACAGGTGTCAAAACTTCGAACAGGTATAACTTTTTCATGCGGACTCCGTTTTAGGTCGTTCTTGTGTCCAAATTGAAGCCCGGAAATAAGCTTTCCAATGGTTCCAACCTCACATTCAAATTCAAAGTATGGAAGGAGAAAAGGGCAAAAGAGTGACGGCTGGTCAAAAACTCAAACTCCAAACTTGGGGCTTTTTATCTAATCTTATCCAAATACCTTGTTAAGACTTCAATTAAGGTTCCAAACATCCCCCAAGGGTCCTCAATTATAATATTTAAAGTCCACTCGTCAACCCATCAATATCAAGAGTCCAACAACCGTACAAGTTTTAAGGTGACGGGCACCACTTTTCATCAATCCAAAGTGAGTCAAGATCCGAGTCATTACACATAGGTTCATATATTAACAACCAACACCCAAATCATCATTTTGAGACCCAAAATACAAGTTTAAGAATCAAAATAACAAACCCTCTATTATAACATTTTGAAACCCTAAGTCCCAAAATCAACCAACTTCAACACTTTATCAAAACAACCAAAAGTCTATGTTAAAGATCATAAGAGTGAGTAGGAATCCCTACCTCAAAAGATGAAACCCAACAAAGAAGATGACGAAAATGAAGATGCACCAAATCCCGAGATTCTTGGATCAAAAGATAGCCCACGACGATCAACAACCTTTTTGTAAAGGCCAAAGGTTTGGAACACACTCTAGCTAGATCAACACTTAGAGAGAAGTGAAAACTTTAGAGAGAGAAGCTTTCAAATGGAGTTTTTGAAAAGTAGGAGAGAGAGTGAGGATGCAAAAGTGATTTAAAAATGCCCGACTGTGTACTGATATACGACATGTCCGCTCGAGCGGAAAACACAACGCTCGAGCGTCAAGAATAAAAATCTGGGTCCGCTCGAGCGTAAGAAGACCCGCTCGAGCGCCAAGACACATGAATAAAGTACGTCCGCTCGAGCGCGAAAACCAGTCCGCTTGAGCGCAGATTTCCCCCTCCCAGAACTTACACCAACAATGTACTACGCGCTCGAGCGCCAACAAGCCCGCTCGAGCGCAACCCGCTCGAACGCAGGAAATCCGCTCGAGCGTAGAAATCACATCTGCAAAAGTTTTGCAGAAAACAAAATACTGTGAGTGTGTAAATCCCGCTCGAGCGCAATAAGTCTCGCTCGAGCGGACAACCAAAAACCAAACTCCGCTCGAGCGCAGAACAACCCGCTCGAGCGTAACACCAAAAACCTAGGCAACTAGATTTGAGACTCAGGCTCAACCAACCTGTAACACACCTGTCCAAAACATCCCAAAACTCGCACAAATGGAATTAAAGGACGACAACAAGATAGACACAACTACCAACTCCACGGAACCGAGTCCGGAGTACAACTGAACAGTAGAGGGAATACCGGGATCGCTATATGTGGTTAATTAAATAAATTGGATTTAAGAGATTATGTAATAAAATCATATGGTTTTGACATGATATGATTTCACGTATATGTACGAGTATTTTGGTACCTGCATATCTTCTAATGTTTTAATATGAGATTCTTTGGTGAGCTAATGATTGCTCAACCCCTGCCTGTACATGTGTACAGGGAATGCTTTTTAGATTTGAAGATCAAACAATGGGTTTTACCATTTCATAAGTGTAATGTAGTGATGGATTTTACTACTTCATTTGTTGTTTGGCTGAGTGCTATTTTTTTGTAAAGAGTGGTGTCCTCTCTTTTATTGTACGTCTCAGGGCATTTCTTTTATTTGTATGTAAATGTCGTTGTTGTATAACGAGAGGGAATATGTATATTTAATTATTCATCATTTCATCCAAGGATGAAATGTTATTTGTAAATGGACTTAATTAATGAATATTCGTAAGGTTATCCGAGTAATAAAATACGAAGCGTTATAGGCATCCTTCAAAAAAGCCAAAAAGTCAAAAAGTTACTAAAAAAGTTAAAAAGTTATCACTATTCACTAAAAAAAATAAAAAAATTAATTTTACACAAAAAAAAGTACATCTCACTTCTCACGTGAGTTGTACTTTAGCTGACTTTGGTTGGACAAAGGGAACAGGCGGGTGCACAAACAAGACGGTGTTGTTCGGCCCGTGGGGGCCCATCACGGATCCCGTTTTGATAATATGAACCGTTCAATGTGTAGAACTCGTCGAGTATTATATGCTTGTAAAAAATCACATTGATCGGATATCGCTAACTACATGATCAAATCAGTTTTGTAAAAAAAAAGATGGTGTTATAGTTAACGGTTGAAAAAAAAAAAAACTAATCCGATCAGATAGCTATCGATATTCGATCAACGTAATTTTTTACAAGTATATAGTACTCGACGAGTTCTACACATTAACGGTTCCGATTAGCAAAACGGGACCCATGGTGGGCCCCCACAGGCCGAACAGTACCATCTAATTCAATGCCCGAAAAGGAGGCAAGCATCTCCTATACACTACTCTGCACAATGTTGCTACCGTACTGCCCACCGTACTACCTACTCACCAAAAAGCTTCTCCTATACACTAATTTGTACAAATTTTTAATACACATTTTTTCATAAAAAGTCAAAAAATTATCCCAAACAATCATATTTTTTCCCTCAACTTTTTAGTCCAAAAAGTCAAAAAGTACACTTATTTAGGACATCTCAAAGAGTATAATAATGTGGTTCGATCTTAATCGGAACCTAAATGTTACACATTTGACCCACTAACATACATTTTATTAGTCTATTAATTTGTATTATTTTATAGTTTTATGTGATTTTTTGTTTGTTTGTATATATTTTAGGTGTTTGTACATAAATTAGTGTAAATAATACATATTAAGGGGTTGTTTGGGATAATCTATATAAATGCACTTTTTGACTTTTTGGCTAAAAAAATTAGGGAAAAAATATGAGTGTTTGTGATAACTTTTTAATTTTTCACGAAAAAATAAGTATTATAATATTGTAATAAATATGCAAATGACCGTATTGCTAGGGCCGGCCTTGAGATTTAGGGGCCTAAGGCGAATTTCGGAAATAGGGGCCCCTCTTACATTGAAAAAAAAAAGGTTCATGAATAAAACGATAAGTTACAACTTTTTTATTTGTTTGTAGCCACAAAAAAATTTACTTGCACATATAATCATTAAAATTATAAACAAAACAATTTAATGAAACAAACTTAGGGCAAAAAAATTAGGAAAAAATTATTCAATTAAAACTGATAAAGAACTAGGTAAAAAACTTGAGACAAAATTATTTATTCCACTAAAATCTAATAGATAAAGAAGGCAAAAAAATAAAAATAAAAAAAATTAGGGCCCATATATTGTATGTATTGTTCTTCTTGGGCCCAAACATTTTTTTTAATATATATTTTCATTTTAATAAATATGAGCTAAACTATACTTATAAATAAATATGGGCTAAACCATACATGGACCCAATAAAATATTTTGGGGCCCTTTAAATTGATCCTTAAAAAAAAAAAAAAAAAACATTGGGTCTATAACATTTTACTAAATTTGGGGGCCCTATTTTTAGGCCAAAATTTTGGGACCTAAGGCACAGGCCTTAGTGGCCTTAGGCCAGGGCCGGCCCCAGCCACTAAGCATGCCTAGTGGGCTACCAGACCAATGTTCTCTCATATGTATCATGGGCTTGAGCCCACCAGACCTATACTGTATTGTTTGTGTTGTGCGTATATATATATTTTTAACGTTGTTGTGTGTATATATATAACTAGCGGTTAAATAAGTCAAAAATAAAATAAAACTTTTATTATATGTATGGTATATTATACAAGTGGTAAGAGTATTGTTTATTAAACTTAAGGTTTAAAGTTTGAGTAAGCTCTTATCTACTGTGTAATTTTTTTTTACTTATTTTAAATTGAAAATTGAGGACACGTGGCATAAGGGAAAATCACCAAAGTTTGGACACCAAGGCCATGTTTGTTTCAGTGCTTGAGTAGCCAGATTGGACTACCTATAGGTCTCACTCATAGCATGTTTGGTAGTGAAATGGGTGGGCGGATGGATAGTCCAAGGGGCATGGTAATCTCCCTCAATAAGGGGATTAACTTGGCTGGGTTTTGGGTGGGATTAAAAAAATAATGAGGGAATTGAGTCTATTTTATATAAAAAAATTTAATTTATTTTTTTTACCAAGTGTACCTGTTTGTTTTAATTTCTTTAATATAAAAATATATTATTTATTTATTTTATATAAAAATAATTTAACAATCTCATCACTAATCATCTCTCATGTTATCATCAAAATAAACACACTTTTACTTAATCCCCTCATTAACAATCTTCACATTAACAATCTCTTCATTAATCATTCTCTCATTAGCAATCACATCTAACCTAATATGCCAAATAAACATGGGTCAAGTGAGTTGTTCACTTTTAATAATGCTATAGTTTAGGGATTAAAAATTTAGACACCAAGTGAGTTGTTCATTTTTAAATAATTATATACACAATAAAAAAAATATAAAGTAAAGGATTTTAGGTATTAAAATCTTTTGACCTAAACTTCTTAGAAGATGTAATTTATTTGAGAAATTTTTGGCCAAAAAAAAAAAAAATTATCAATTGTACACACAAAAATAAGAAAAAGAAAAAAAGACCAATATTAAGATATATGGTAATATCTTTCTACCAAGAGCGAGAGATAGAGAGAGAGTGTGTGTGTACTAAAATCTGAGAGAGCACAAATTTGAGGTTGTCGATCATAGAGCTGAGTTCGTCGATGGAAGATCTAAGATAGTAGTTGTGGAGAGAGATACTAGTGACTCTAGTGACAGATAGTGGACATAGTGAGAGGTAACGATAGATCGTGGAGATGGAGGAGACAGTGAATTGCTATAGAGAAAGACAATAGAGAGAAATCATATATTATGAAATAGAATAAAAATAATGAGGATTTTGTGATAGAAATGCTTAATTTGTCATTTTCATGATAGAAATTTAAAATGAAAGACCTTTCCTTTTAAAAAAATTGGAGACTTGTTATAGGTTTTAATATGTGGACTTATTGTCTAACAGCTCTTGTGAGAATTAATGGTGTTTTTCATTAAACACTATTAAAAAATGTCACTAATTGTTAATTTTCAGCGACAGTTTAAAAATTTTGTTACAAAAAATGTCACTAATCATAAGTTTTAATGACAGTTAAAAAAAATCGTTACAAAAAAGGGTTGCTAATTTTCAACTTTCAGCAACAGTTTAAAAAAATTGTCATAAAAAAAGTCACTAATTGTCAATTTTTAACAAAAAATCGTCACAAAAAATTATTTTTAGTAATGATTTTACTATGACTTATTTTTAATAAAACTTAATAAGAATTAAATTCAACTATTAAGACATATTGATAATTTATTCTAAAAAAATTTAACCTGACATTCTCATCAAATGCAACATATTCTAGGGACACTTGTAAAACCAAATGATTGACCTAGTTGATAAAGTGTTCCCCATTAGGTTTGAAGTTCAGGTTTGATCTTACAATTGCGAATGAAGTTGTACTTCCCATACTGTCTCCCTGCCAATTGCACAAAATAAATAAAGTAGCAATATTAAATACATCCCCAAAAAAAAGAAAAGAAAAAAATGAGACCAATATTAAGATATTTTCCTGGCAAGAGGTGTCAATTTTTGGCCCATTTTTTTTTTTTAAACTAACACACTCATCTATATTTCTTTTATTAAAAATGTTATAGATTAGGAAAATGTATCATGAATTTTATCTCGAAAAGTGGGTATATAATGTAGATTTAAAATTAGATCACACCCACAATGTTGTCCATTGATTCACTTTTTGGGATAAATTTTTGAATAAATTTTTGAAGGTTTTAGTATTGTTGGTCTTCTATACACTTTGAGTATGTTTGTTTAGACAAACTGGATAATAGAGAATTATAATCCATCACTGTTAGTCCTGAGATATATTATTCCCGGACTATTTAGTTGGATTAGGTTTATATCCTATATTTGTTTAATTATGGGATTAGATGTCTAGATTGAACTATTTTTAGTAAATTCAATGTTTGATTAGAAGGACTGGATAAGGATAAATGTTCAGAATACTATTTTACCCTTGTAATTTATAATTTTTATTTAATATATAATTTATAATTTAACAACACTAAAATTTTTTAATTTATAAGGCCATAATTTTTAATTTATTATTTTCAATTAAATTAAATTTATAATTTATAATTTATATTTTTTATTTAATATATAATTTTAAATTAACAACACTAAAAAAATAATTTTATTTAATATATAAATTAAATTTTTTAACAACACTAAAAAAATTTAAATTATAAGGCCATAATTTTTAATTTATTATTTTTAATTAAATTAAATTTATAATTTATAATTTTTATTTAATATATAATTTTAAATTAACAGCACTAAAAAAATAATTTATAAATGTTCAAAAGACTATTTTACCATTTTTCAATTGTTTATTAAGTAATAGCATGAGGGTAAAATGGATATTTCACATATTAGTCCAATGGGATACCAATCCCATGAAAATAATCCCATCCTCCCCAGGATACAATAATCCCTCATATGAGGGACTAATAGTTCAGAGGGACTATTAATCCAGAGCAAAAAAATTGAACCAAACAACGGACTGTTAGTCTGGATAGACTAATAGTCGAATCTCATGGCCAATCCTTCAAAACAAACACCATCTTTGTGGAGAAGATAAGCGTGGGACTCACAACTCCATTCTCACAAGATACCTAGGCTGATTGTGATTAGTATTATATAATTGTAGTATAAGTCATCACTTATTTGATACAGGTGTGTTTGAGAAGAGGGTTGAATTAAAATAACTCATTAAAAGACAAAATAAACTAAAATAGTAATAAGACAAAATGTCACATCCAACTCATAATCATTTCACTTTTTTTCTCATAATTATCAAATCAACTACCAAAAAAAAAAAAAAAAAAACAACAACAACAACAACAACAACAACAACTAACTTTCCAAATACAACTATTTAGCTAGGTTAAAATAGCCAAAAAAAAAAAATCAAATAGCGAATTTTCCAAACAAGGCCATAGTCATGCTATCTCATTTGTCCATAATAGTTTTAAAATTAGGGGTAATCACACTTTAGTGGATTTTTTTTTTTTAAAAAAAAAAAATACATATTCATACAAAATTTATAATTGTAATTATTAATATTTATAAAAAAAATTTCACTAATTTGTAATTATTTTTAGAAAAGTACACTATTGTGATATTTTCCCTTAAAATTATATAATCGACATTATCATAGACCTCTTAATGATCCCACGTAAAAATCCGAGCACTAGATACTTGTCATGTCATCCTTTTTTTTTTTTTTTGGTAGGTTAATAGTTCAAGTTTTGTCAATCTATAATATTAGATAAAAGTAAAAAAAATAACCTAATATTAATTGATAAATAGATTGACAAAAGCTAAACTCTTGATTCACAAAAAGTGTTGATGTGACATGATTTGGAATAAGGGTCAACATTAGACCGGATCGAGCCGAATCGATCCATGAAAGCGGAGTCTAAGCCCGTTCATGAGCTAAGCCCAATGGACTTTTTCTAGAGGGCTCAAGTTGGGTTGATCCTTAGGCCGAATCCTTAGGCCTAAGTTCTGTCCAACAAGATTGGTTCAAATGATCTCACAAACCGAGGCAATGGACAGACTAATGGGTTGGGCCCATAGGCTTAGCCCAACGTACTAAGCTTTAAGACCTATTTTTTAGGATTTTTTTCTTCTCGTTTTTCATTAATTTTAGACAGATTCACGGACCAAACCAACAAGCCAACTCTCCTAGGCTAATGGGCAAGGCCGACGGATTGGCCCAATGAACCAAAGCTTCAAACCCAAGGTGCAGGTCCAGCCCCACTCAAATCGAACTAGAGGGAATTCTATTTACATTCAAAAAAAATTTAACTGTGCCTAATTTTTCAATACATCCTATTAAATTATTTAGGGTTATAATTTATTTTCAGTATTCTTCTTTCTTTATTTTATTTTTTTTGTTGAGGTACATCCAAATAAAACAAATTAAAAAATTAAAATTACTTTTAAAAAATCTTTCTTTTGTTCACATACATATAGGGAACACGACCAGGGAACTCGACACCGGCGAAGGCGGCACCGACAAAGAAAAATGGCAAAGGAGAAGGAAATTGTGAACTTCGCGTTTGGACTTCTAGAACCGAACAAAATCACTTTGTTTAGATGTACATTGTTGAACAAAGTTAATTTATTCGGTTTAAAAGTCCGAACAATAATAGCGAAAAACAGACTGAATATTCGCCTTTATGTAAAAAAATACAGAAATCAATGATTATATTTTAATATTTATGTGAATACTTACCCCATTTTTGATGGATTGCTTCAAAAAAACTGCTTTGATTATTACTCTTATTCATTGTTTAATTTTGTTTAAATTTTTTTCTATTTGCAAGTAATAATATAATAAAAACAATGGTGTTAATAATAATGGTGAGTTTTGGTGGGATAAATTCGAGTTTTGGAGTAAGAAAAAGAAGAAAACATAATTGAAACTTGAAAAAAAGATGAAAAGATTTGAATAAGAAAAATACGTATAATTGATTAGGATTTAACATGAGAAAAAATAATATTTTTATTTTCAATATATATTGTTTTTATTAGTAAATTCACATTAAGGTATAATAAGGATTAAAATTTTAAAATTTAAATTGAATAAATAATTTTTAGATTCAAATAGAATGACCCTCCAACTAGGTTGCTCAAGGTAGAAGCTCAAGCCTGGGTCTTCGGTCCGAAATGATGAAGGCTGATCTGTTCTCTCGAATCCATATCCATTTCCTTATTTTAGAATTAAATTTTAGAGGATATGGATTCCTTCCTAGTAGTAGCCAAGAAAATACTAAAAGACTCATTTTGTTGCATTCAATGCCCTTCACAGGTTTTCATGGAAACCTTCGCAATACTTGGTGTCAATACCATCTATAAACTAAAAAAGAAAAATACTAGGCGTCAATATTTAGGACTTCTTAATTCTTTTTTGTTTGTGTGGAGCCAAAATAACTAGAAAGGAGACATAAATGAACTCTCATAAATTTAAATATTAATGACCAAATTGTCAAGTGGCCTTTTTTCTATAAATTTTCTCGAGAAAGTGACAGAAAATTAGTTTACAGATCTATTTTCTATAATATCTATGTTCAAGTTCATCCAGTAGTGTACCAATACATGGTCGACCCTGGCAAGTGCCAACATTATGAAAGTGTTATGTATACGTAGATCGATTAAATTACCTACATTCATGAAAAATATATATTTTATTATATAAACAAAATAAAAAATACATATGAGATAATTAAAATATTTAAAATTCACACTATTATCCGAACCATATACTTAAGTAAGGATAGTTGAACCCTTATCCACCTCGGTGTTTCACGATATTTTTTCTCACTGCTCTCTCATCAAAACTTATGGCTATTTATAATAGTTTACCCATAAAAATTTAGTAACCAATGGGTTCTCAATATATTTCAAACTACTATCATAACATGGATGCATATATAAACTAATATAATAACTATATAAAAAGAACTCACATATAAACAGTGATCGTATTTATACAATACTTTTAATTTATCATCTCATTTGTCATAATTGTATTAGTTAAATAAATCTTACAACTTATATTTATTATCAGTATAGTGATGACACATTACTATGTCTAACTAAGAATCTTCTCCATTTCATGTCTTTGGATCGAGTCTAAGCCATTCCAAAAATCATCTTTACCAACTTCTATTTATTCATAGAGCAATGTGAATTTACATTTACATACAAGTGCAAAGCCATCTAAATATACTCATTAAGTTTCTTTCTATATTTACATGTATAACTGTTTTTTTTTTTTTTTTTTTTTTCATAAAATACAAAGTTTACCATAAAGGCATTGAGAGTGTGAAGATTATAAGTGAGTGTATAAGCTTTCCCACAACAAATTCAAATGAATCAAACCACAAAAATAGATTCAATGTACAATATAACATCACAATTACTAACTTAAAAAATGGTTGTATAATTCTCATTCACTTTTTTGGTTCCCACATTATCCATAAACATCTTAGATTATCTCTCTCCATTTATGAACCGAAAGCTTTCTAGATATTACTACTCAATAGTCAATACTCAACTTGTGAATATATTAATTTATATATATACTATGTGTCTGTGTAATGGGTACCAATGTAACACTTTACATTCACAGTATAACTGTACCTGACCAAAATCTTTGTCAAGAAAATTAAATTTAAAAAAAAACCCCATTATTTCTGATTATAAATAGGCAATGTCATAGGAAATCAAAAATCAGATTCACTCACAAAAATATTACCAGAGAGAGAATGTGTGAGAGAGATGGATCGGTATCTGGCAATTTATTTACTAGTGCAATGACACTAACCCAAATGAAATGGGGTACCCCATGTCCCTGACCATTTTGTACTTCCTCCTTTGCAAAGGCCTAGCCTAGCCTTGCCTTGAACCACCACTCCACCACCACCCCACCACCACCCTGCCCATTATAGACCTCTCCTCTCTCCACCACCCTTCTCTCCGTTCTCGGATTATTGGTGAAGTTGGCGTGGCTTGCAAGGAACTTGGTTTCTTCCAGGTATATATACATTTACATCCTCGTGTGCCATTGCCTCTCATGCACTTTTCAAGTGACACATTTTTTGTACCTGGTAATGCTACCTATATTTATGTTTTTACCTGCATTTCTTATCCTCTAAATGGGAGGAAGTGGATGTGCGGTTCACTTTTGTGCCTAGTAGGTAAGAATTGCAGCTATATGTAGCATTTTTTTTCCCTATTATTCTTCATCATAATTCACATCTTGGTATCTCTTCAAGCAACTTATGCACGTCGCTCTTTATATTATTTCCTGAAGAAAAAAATGTGTTGGGTTAGAGCATGAAGGGAGAATTTAATTTACTATTCAAATAAGCTATATTGTACTCTAAATAAACTTAAACTGTCAGAAATTAGTATAATTATTTATATTTTCAACACATTTTGTTTTCCCTTAGGTACAATGAAATGACGAACCATTCATACGTAGGTTGATGTAATTTAAGCATGTAAAACAAAAATAATGTCTTCTCTTAAATATAATTTATCGAGCTAATGTCTTTCGAGTTTTACGTATAATTCGATTGCATGCATGCATATTGTTGCAATATTATCTTTCAAATTTACGTAGAGCCTTGTGTTTAATTTAAACAGTTGATTAATCACAGATTGGTGTGCTGAATCAAAGTGCTTCAGTTAACTGTGTTTTCTATAGGAATGATACTAAATCAGTCACTCATTGTCTGGCAAGTATGGTCAAGCATGTTGAATTGGTGGGGGCTGCAATGAGTATTGCCTGGTAGTGTTGAAGGGTTGCTACATTGGTGGATGGGGTTTAAATGGAGAAAATTTGAAGCTAAAATCTGGAAGGTAATTCCAATGGCAATCACATGGTCCGTTTGGAAACTCAGAAATGAAGTGATTTTTAATGGGAAGCAAATTTGCCTCGAAGACTTGTGTGATTTGATCATGGCGAGAGTGGCATTTTGGGTCAAAGCTCATTCAAAGGGGTGTTCTTATTCAGTTCAGGACATCATCTGTAACATGCAACAGATCAGAAGTGTGCCTAAGCCTTGATGCTGCTGAGTTGTGCTTGGTGGAGAGCTTGGGTGGCTGTTGTTGTCTGCTAGTCTGCACTTCGACAAGCTCTTGGGCGGGAGGAGGAGTTAAGGAGTGATGTTGGCAGGATTTGTGTTATGAATCCTTATGCTCTGTTTGTGTTCTTTTTCGGTTTGGTATCTCACCAATCCTCTGGGTTGATTTTGGGGTGTCTCTTCACCCTACTTATTGATGTAATCCATATTGTTGTATGTTGTTGTCATCAATAAAGTTGTTCTTTTTGCTGATCAAAAAAATCACAGAATTCCCTCTTTGTTCATAAATGATGCCGTAGACGTTGCAACAGAGTTTTTTGACTTGCCTAATGAGGCAAAGATGCGTCTTGCATTGGCTGATGTTCGTAATCGGGTAAGGTATGGCACAAGTATGAATCATGTCAAGGACAAATTTTACTTTTGGAGAGACTTCATCAAGCATTACTCTCATTCGATCTCCACTTGGATCGATCTATGGCCTACGAACCCCCCAAGCTGCTAGTAAGTAGATTTTTAAAAGATCTCGAATGCTATTCCATGATGAGAACTAGGTTTAAAGTAAATGATTCTTGAAAGATAAGTACTTATTTTGAACTCATAATTTCTAAGAAAAATTCTACATCCCTAGCTTTTTCCCGCCTATATCCAATTTGTTTAGTAACTGGAAATGATATACAATAAAATTTAAACAGCAATATTACATGCATAGAAAAATACATAAAAAAAAAAAAATAATGTGTATCAAATTCATAATCTGAACCATACATTAATTTTTTGTGCAGTTAACTTGTGTGAAATTCATATCATTCTAGTGATTGTGATTTTCATTTGAAGTCATTTCAGAAGTGTAAGCAATTACCTATGTACTGTACTAAGTGGATTATAAAAAAGATCTTGTAGCGATCCCGGTATCGATTTTTTTTTTTTTATGTGTTTGCCCCTTCGACTGGGCCGGTCGGGGGTCGAGGGGGCAGCGCCCCTTCGCAGGGGTCGAGGGGGCAACGCCCCTTCGCGGGGGTCGAGGGGGCAGCGCCCTGGTGGGAGTCGAGCTGCTTGCCCGCCCGAGCGGCCGTTTATGCGCTCGAGCGGAGAATGTTTGGTTCCAGAAGTTTGACCTGTCTGGAAAAGTACTGGGATAGTGTATTTGACGCTCGAGCGAGGCTTTCAACGCTCGAGCGGACCACGTTATATCAGTGCATGAATCTAATATTTCAGATCATTTTTTTTAGTCTTCTCTTTCTCTCTAAAACTCTCCAAAATTCCAGATCGGGAGTTTCTCTCTCTAGAAGTCATCTTCTCTCTTTGATTTCTCCAAATCCATTAGGATTTAGACCTAAGTTCTTCACCAAAGTCAATTATCTAGGCGAGGGTTACGTTGTGTGCGGTGGAGATCGAATTTCATCGTCGTTGAATTTGGGGTTTTCAACTCGTTTCTTCGTCAAACTTGAGGTAGGGATTTTCTTTGAGTTATATATATATTTTTGCAAGATCTAGATATTCTTTTTGTTTGAAATCATTTTTGATAGCTTCTGAAAATTTATTTTGATTTAAGAAGTTGAGCGATTTTGAAAGTGGGTTTGTCTCTTGTTCTTTTAAAATAATCTCATGGGTTTTGATCTTTGTTGATTGAAGAAGATATGATTTTCGAGAGTTTTCTTTCAAAAGATTTGAGCTGTGTAGTTTGGTGAGAAAACCTAGGAATTGGGGATTTTAAAAGAGATTGAAAATCCATGGGTAATATTGTTATATTTAATTTTGTGTACCAAAATAAATAATGTTTAGAAATTTTCTTATTTATATTTGTATAAATGATTAATTTTGTGGATTATGAGAATTGTTGTTTATTTTAGAAATGGTTATTCAGAATGTTGATATAGTCTTGAAATGATTAAACTGTTGAGAATACTTGAGAAGAGGAAATTGTGTTTATTCCTTGGATGATGAATTGAAATAAAAGTATTTATTCATCTTGTGAAATTGCATTGAGATGAGAATTTTGATCACAATGGGAATATTGTGTGGGAGTATTGAAAGTGAAAGAAATATTGCACTGCATTTTTAACATGGTATTGGCATATCATTTCATTTCATTACATTACACTTTGATGTTTGATTTGAAAACTTGCATTGAGAAAAGAATGTTGAGAAATAAGTTTTCATGAAATGGTTTTGGGGTAAATAATGATGGTAAGTCTTGATAGGTGGTGTAGAATAAGTTGGCCTGCGGGTCCGGGGTGAAAGACCGAAAAATCCGCGCGGATAGGTGATTGTTGATTTTTTCCAGTTGCGATTGGTAAAAATGACAATTTGGTAATACTTGTATAGTCTACTTGCAGACACCGGCCTAGGGATTACCAAAGACGTATTTACTGCCCTTGAAATAAATTGTTAAGTTTTGAACAATTGAAATTGCATGATATCATTGAGCATGATGGTTTTCAAAAGATGAAAATGTAATTTATTTCCAAAAAGGGCATAGCATGACATGTGCATTTCATCTCTTGAGACTTGTATAAAATGTATATACTTTGTTAAGAATTTTCTACTGGGCTTTATGCTCACCCTATGGGATTTTTGTGCAGGAAAAGATGTGGTGATTCCACCCAACTAGGGGTGTGGAAGTATGTGTGTTGGGAGTACAATGCTCTCATTTTGCGTGACTTTATTTTGTAAGCCAAGGGCTGTATCTATGTTGAGTTGAAACTCTATTTTGTGTAACCAAGAATGTTCTTGGATAAATTTGTAAGCCTGTAGGGCACTTATTATATGTTTGGCTTCCATTTCATATTTGTTGTAAAATGCATGTTTGGGATTAGAACTGGAACATTGAGACGGGAACGACCTGTATTTGGCATTTGGGATTTAAAGGAAATGAGTGTATGGATTAGTTAGCTATATATATATATATATATATGTGTGTGTGTGTGTCTATCAGGTGGGTTTTGTTGCATAAATAGATATATCATGTCCATTTTTTTTTGGGGTGTTACAAATCTTGAATGTAAATCTCTACATGCGTAGCATCTAACGATTTTACGCTCATGTTCATGTTGTTTAGCAGCTAGAAATGATAAATAATAAAATTCCAACACCTGTATTACGTACACAACTCAAAATTTGAACCACGGATTGTTTTTTCTATGCACGTAACTCTTTCTAAAACTCACATCATTCTTGCAATTGTGAGACTTTCCTTGAAATTATTTCAAAAATAAATGTGTTTGTTTCAACTTTCACGAGAGTGAGAAGATGGGTAACTATGCAAAGGCCATGAAAGTGTTACAAAGGCAACTAATGGAGCTAGTGTTTGAGAGCTTAGGGCTAAACCCTAATTACTTACATGAAGACATTGAACTGAAGAAAAACTGAATTCAACTCAACTTCTAACTATTACATTGTTTCTTATATATACACATATCAGTAACTAATTGTATATCTTACTCACTAACTAATCACCTAACAAACTAACCAATCATCTAACAAACTAACTATACAAGTAAAAATGCTTAGATGACACAACACAGGACTTATACACCTTCATTTAATTTTGTATGTGTGCAGCTTTCATTGACTGAAACTTGACCTGCTCTTGCTTTGTTTGATCTGTTGCAGTAGCTGAAGCCTTGGACTGCTGCTGCACAATAGGTTGCTTAGGTTGCTACAGTGGTTGCTTCAATGCAAACTCTTCATTAGCCCCCCTCAAGCTGAATGGGGCAGCAGTCACCAGAAGCTTGGATTGTAGATAATGAAACCGAGAGATAGACAAAGGTTTAGTAAAAATGTCAGCAATCTACTCAGAGGAAGGAACATGCCTGATTCGAAGTTTCTTTTGAAGAACCTTTTCTCTAACAAAATGATAATCTATTTCAATATGTTTAGTCCTGGCATGGAAAACAGGATTAGAAGCAAGGTAAATAGCAGAAAGATTATCACACCAAAGAGTAGGAATAGTGGAAGAGGACAAGAACATCTCAGCCAAAAGCATTTGAACCCAGGAAGCTTCAGTTGCAGCCTGAGCCAATGATTTGTATTCTGCCTTAGTGGAAGACCTAGCAACAATAGGTTGTTTCTTGGCTTGCCAAGAAATGACCTCAGAAAAACACAAAAACCAGAAATTGATCTGCGGTCAGATTGATCACCAGCCCAGTCTGCATCAGAGAAGATTTGCAGATCAAAAGAACCAGGACTAAAATTAAGGCCATAGTGCAGAGTACCTTTAAGATATCGAAGGATCCTTTTAACTGAAGCAAAATCAGCCACAGCAGGCATGTGCATATGTTGACAAGCCATGTTAACAGCAATGGAAAGATCAGGTCTGGTGAGAGTAAGATATTGAAGAGCACCAACAACACTCCTATAGAGAGAAGGATTATGAAAAGGCAAAGAAGAGTCAGAAGAAGAAGAGGGAGGTTTGAGAGACAAAGGAGATGAGTAAGGCTTACACTCTGCAAAACCAGCCTTGATCAAAATATCTGAGGCATATATATGTTGGGACAAAAACAGACTAGTAGAAGTATGGTGAACAACAATACCCAGAAAATAATTAACCAAGCCTAGATCCTTGAGAGCAAAAACTGAATTCATATGAGAAATGAGAGATTGAATATGAGATGAGGAGTTGCCAGTGAGTAAAATGTCAGCAACATAGACAAGAAGATAGGTAATGGTAGAAGAAGTTCTCTAAATGAACAAAGAGTGATCACATTGACTATAAACAAAACCAGTGGAAAGAAGATAGGAGGAAAAGGCAGTATACCAAGCCCTAGGAGCTTGTTTAAGCCCATAAAGAGATTTGCTCAATTTACAGACAAAAGAGGGTTGAACAGGACAGACAAACCCAGGTGGCTGGTGCATAAAAACATTTTCATCAAGATTACCATGCTTGAAAGCATTAGAGATATCCAACTGCCTAATAGACCAATTAAAGTGAAGAGCCAAACAAAACAAAATTCGGACAGTAGGCTGTTTAGCAACAGGAGAAAAAGTATCATGGAAATCCACACCATCTTCTTGCAAGTAACCTTTGGCAACCAACCTGGCCTTGTACCTAGCAATGGTATCATTAGAGTGTTTCTTGATTCTAAAAACCCATTTACAACCAATAACATGTTTGGCAGTAGAAGAGGGAATAAGAGTCCAGGTATGCTGAGCTTGTAAAGCTTGAAATTCAGATTGCATAGCTGCCAGCCAAGAGGAGACTAAAGAGCCTCTTTATAAGAAATAGATTCAATGAGAGATGGAGAAAGAGAAGCTGAGAAACAGAGAAAAGAAGCACCCTTAGACCTGGTAACCATATGATGAATACTAGAGGAAGAAGGAGGAGGAAGAATAGGAATAGTTAATTGAATATCTGGATGAGCAGATAAAGGAGGACATGAAGATGAAGAAGAGGGAGAAGAAGATAGAGCAGATAAGATAGGTAAAAGGGAAGCGGAAGAAGAATCAGAAGAAGAATAGGAAGCAACAGTTGGAGAAGTCCAGAAGAAAGACTGAAGAGTGGACAAAGATGGAGAAATGGTGTTTGAAGAGGATGATTGAGCAAAGGGAAATTGATTTTCATCAAAAATTAGATGCCTAGATATATAAACCTTGCCAGTAGCAGGATCCAAGCATCTATATGCCTTCATGGAGGAATGATAGCTGATGAACACACAGGGAAGAGACTGAGGCTCAAGTTTGTGAGTAGTATATGGTCGAAACCAAGGATAACAACAACAACCAAAGACTCTAAGAAAAGAATAGTCAAGTTTGGTACCAAACAAAATCTCAAAGGGACTAAGACAAGGAGACTGGGACCTAGGCAAACGATTAATGAGATATGCAGCAGTGGAGACAGCCTCAAACCAACACTTAAGAGGCAAAGAGGAGTGATGCAAGAGAGTGATAGCTGTCTCAATGATATGTCTGTTCCTTTCGGCCAATCCATTTTGGGATGGAGTATGAGGACAAGAAAACTAATGAATAAGACCATTTTCTTTAAAAAAAAACTGTTGAAATTTATGATTAGAATATTCTCCACCACCATCAGATCGTAAAATCTTAAGAGAAGTAGTGAATTGTTTTTCCACAAACACCTTGAACTCTAGAAATTTAGCATAAACTTCACTCTTGTAGTTTAAAGGAAACAACTAGGTAAAGCCACTGAAATCATCAACAAACACAACATAGTAGCTAGATTGAGAATGATCCTGAGTGAAAGGGCCCCAGACATCACTATGGATGAGGGCAAGAGGTTGATTTACAATAGAAGAAGACAATGTAAAGGGCAAACGATGACTTTTGGCTACACAACATGAGAACAAAGTCCAATATTATTTTTATTACAACCAAGAGGAACAAAATTAGCTATATTATTGAACGTAGGATGTGAGGGATGACCCAATCGTTTATGCCACAAGGTAAAGGAGGTGCTTTGAGAGACATAAGCCGGTGGGGGAGAGGAAAACTGATAAAGACCGTTAGAGTGAAAACCTCTAGAAAGCACAGCCATTGAAGTTTTGTCCTAAACAACAAAGGAATTTTGATCAAAAGTGATTGTACAATTATTGTCTTGAGTAAGCTAATGAACAGAAATAAGATTGGAAGAAATTCGGGGAACATGAAGTAAAATTTTCAACTGGAAACGAAAGGTAGGAGTAGGAAGAATACCAGCTCCACTATGCTGAATTGGAAGGGAGTCTCCATTGCCTACCACAACCTGATCATGTATAGCGATCCCAGTTTTCCCCTTTATGTATTGTATTCCGAGCTCGGGTTCCATAGTTGGTTGTTGTTGTCTATATCTTGTTTTCGTCGTTAAATTCCTTGTATTTGAGTTTTAGGATGTGTTGGGCAGGTTTGAAACGGGTTGGATGTGATTTGAAATAAATAGTTGCTGCCCAGATTTTGGTCTCTTCGCTCGAGCGAGGCTTTTGTCGCTCGAGTGAGCTTTGGGTTTTAGTTCCTTCGCTCGAGCCAGGGTCCTTTCACTCGAGCGAGCACTCTTGCGCTCGAGCGTGCGTCTTCGTCTCTTTTTGACCTGAAGGTTGTGTTTCTTAGTTCGAGCGAGCTCTATGTTTTGGATTTCTTCGCTCCAGCGAGAACTCTTGCGCTCGAGCGTGCTTCTAGGTTACAGACCTGAAGCTTCGCATTGTTCGCTCGAGCGAGGCTTCTTGCGCTCGAGCGAGGTGTTGTTGTGTCTGGTCGCTCAAGCGAGGTTCGAATATATCAGTTCGCAGCAACGGGTTTCTTTTACACTTTTTGATCTCCTTTTCTTCTCAAACCCTAGATCTAGCACATTCTCTCTATATATACACCTTCTCTCTACAAATACACCTAGTTCTAGTGGTCTTCTACCCTAGTCTCTTTGTAAGAAAGGTAGAGCTTGGTGTGGGCTTCACTTTGATCAAAAAAAGTTTGTGTTTGGAGCATCTTCGAGTTTCCTCTCTTTCTCCTTTGAGTCTCTCCATTTGAGGTAGGGATAAACTATTCCTTCTTATAAGTTTTAACATAAATTTTAGTCATTTTGTATAAATGGTAAGTTATGGAAATTTTGAGAAGTTAGGGTTTTGAAATTGAAATTTTAAAGAGAGGTTATCAATTGTTGAGCACTATGTGTATGTGAGACCTTGAAAAATGGAATTATTGTTGTAGAATTGATGAAATTGAGCCTTAGGGCTAAAGTTGAGAAAAGGGGGAAAAATGCTCTAATTAAGTTTAAATAATTAATTTGTATAATTAATTTGGGAAAATATGGAAATACGAAATTGAATTGAGAGTTATGAAATTGGGAAAAATATGAGTTGAATGGTGTAGTTGGATCGATTAATCACTCACCTATGAAAATGTTGATAATTCACCTGTTGATAAATTTATTATCTGTTTAGAAATAACTGCTTTGGGCTATCGGTGGAGGATAGTCTTGATTGTTGTAGACACTGCATGTTGATTAGGGAAAATTGAAACTAATCCATTGAATTAAGTCATTGAATATGATGATGGAATAACACATTGACTATGTGCATTGATTGATCATTGTATATGATGAAGTGTTTGAATACATTGCATATGTATGTTGTTTGGGAGGAGATAGGGGATGTACTCCATTGTGTGGGAGGAGATAGAGGATGTACTCTATTGTTTGGGAAGAGATAGGGGATGGACTCCATTGATAATTAAGTTGGCCGGAGTGTTCAGGGTGAAAGTCCCGAAACCTTATATACATTTGAATGATGTTGATGATTGAAGTGTTGTTAATATGAGTTGTAGTCTCATTTGAATTACGGGAATGGACGAACTATGTTAATAAAATGAATTGGAAATACAAATGGAACTCAGTTGAAAGATGAATATCAATGTTGATGGATTATAAAAATGGTGTATATCAATGCACATGTATTGAACATTTATCAACTGATAATGTTTTAGTTATTTCTCATATTTGGTTTAGTATATCTCTATTGGGCTTTGGCTCACCCTATATGGAACATCATTTTCAGGTACAGGTGATATGTCGCCTCCAAGGATATAGCTTGGGAGGTTTAGAAGCTGAAGGCTTATTTTTTTGTAGTTATCTTTTGTATTACATGTAATTCAAGCCAAGGGCTTAATATGTTAAGAGTTAGAACTCTCTTTTGTTGTGACCAAGTGTTGACTTGGAAAGTTGTAAGCCAGTAGGGCATTTACTTTTGTTGTCAACATGTAATACTTATTGTAATGAACACTCTGATAAATGAATATATGTTTAATTCTCCTATATCTATGGTTATCATGAACGATTGGTTGATGCATTATTTTGAGGGCGTTACATCATGGCCTTGATATGGTTGATACAGATGCATATGTTGCAAGTCATTGGTGATGTGTGTGGTAGCAGCAAAATCAAGATACCAAGGAGAAGCTTCAGATGAAGAAGAAAGAGCAGGACCTGTGGTAGAAAAGGCTCAAGGAGCGGTAGAGGATGAAGAAGTAGAAGGAACACCATGATAGGGAGAGGGCAGAGAATAGCCGCCTTGAGGAGATGAACTAGGAGCAGATCCATATGAAGGTGCATAAGCTAGATTCATGCGATTGCGACACTCAAGAGTTGAGTGATTGTTTTTGCCACAGATTTGGCAAAAAAGACCTGAGAACTGATCTCCACGACGACCTCCGTAATTAGAAGAATTGGTATAGCGACCTTTGCCACGAAAATTTGAACGATTCCCTCTGTAATTAGAAAAATTGGATTGAGTATTTCCAGACTGAAATTGTTGATGTTGTGAATTTTGAGATGACTGATATGGAGAAGCTAGGGTTTGATGTTCAGAAGGAGCTCCTTGAATCACAGAGAAGGCAACATTAGAAGAAGCATGTAAATTGATCTTCTCAATATGAATTGCTTCTGAACATAATAAGGAAGACAATTCTTCCATGGTTACAGCATCAGATCGTGCTCAAATAGCTGTTTTGAATGAATTATATTCATTAGGAAGACCATTCAAAACAAAAAGAATAAGATCCTCATCATCTATAGGTGTAGTGACCAATGCAATTTGATCCAAAATTTCCTTGAACTGTTGCAGATAGGCCTCCATAGTCTAAGATTTCTTTGAAAGTGTTTGAAGTTTGTTCTTGAATTGATGAATATGTGATCTTGATAAAGCAATGAACCTCTTCTCCAAAGCAATCCATACTTCACGACTGTGCTTCAGATGCAACACTGAGGAAAAAACTGGTGGTGATAGAGTTGTAGTTAAACAACTAAGAAGATGTGCATCAATAAGCTTCCATTTGCTAGATTCCGGATTAGAGATTGGATTGTTCTGTGCATTCACAATTGTAGGATGAGGACAATCAACAGATCCATCAAGATATCCCAAGAATTCTGTAGCTCGAAACAGATTCTGAACCTGACTTTTGCAAATTAGGTAATTTGATGAGTCAAGTTTTACTGTGACTAAGGAGTTGAGATTTGAAAGAAGAAGAGAAAGATTTGGATGAGAACAGTAGATGTTGGCATTGAAGATGCCATTGTTGAACGCTCGTTAGAGCTCTATCTGCTCTGATACCATGACGAAACACTGAATTCAACTCAACTTCTAACTATTACATTGTTTCTCATATATACACATATCAGTGACTAATTGTATATCTAACTCACTAACTAATCACTTAACAAACTAACTAATCATCTAACAAACTAACTATACAAGTAAAAATGCTTAGATGGGACACAACACAAGATTTATGATACACCTTCATTTAAGTCTGTATGTGTGCAGCTTTCGTGGACTGAAACTTGACCTGCTCTTGCTCTGTTTGATCTGTTGCAGTAGCTGCAGTGTTGGATTGCTACTACACAGCCTTGGACTGCTGCTGCACAATAGGTTGCTTAGGTTGCTGCAGTGGTTGCTTCAATGTTAAGTCGTCATCATGAACAAGGCTCCCAAGTGATGGCTGTAAACTGCTACCCTGCTTGCCCTGAATTAGACCTCGCCTTAGGCATGCCACCATACTCAGACTATGGAACCCTAACTATCTTAACCCAAACCCACCAAGGGCTCCAAATCATGGACCATGATAAGAACTGGCTAGCTGATCCAGTCATCGAAGGCGGGCTCATAGTCTAGTTGGGAGATCAAATGGAAGTGTTGAGCAATGGAAAATACAAGAGTGTGGTTCATAGAGCAACTTTGAACTTGGAAAAGAAGAGGTTTTCAATTGCTAGCCTTCATAGCTTAAGTTTGGAGAAGATGGTTGCTCCGGCGTCGGAGCTAGTGGATGAGGAACACCCATCTGGATACAGAGAATGAAACTTTCGTGAATTTCTTGACTATATTTTTGGGAATGATATCATGAAGCTAGGAAGGTACATAGATACATTGAAGAAGAAGACAGCAGTGGCTTGTTCATTAGGTACGTTATACAATCGCTTAAGGCCTAAGAAGCATGGACACAGACACGCGACATAACACGGATACGACACGGACACGCCGACATGCAAATTTTCAAAAAATGCAGGACACGACACATGGGGGATAAAAATGAAGCCTCATGTGTTTTTTTCTTCTATAATTGTACTGAATGAAATGAATAAAAGGCATGTGTGCCAGAATTTTCTAGATAAAATCCAATTCTAATTGCCAAAATCAATACCAAACAGTCACTCCATTGCACCAGCAACCAACTAGACAAAGCAAGTGTGTGTGTGTGTGTTTTGTTCGTATGTGCCTAGCTGGATGTGCACTTACACTGCTCGATAATATCCTCTCTCTCTCTCTCTCTCTCTCTCTCTCTCTCTCTCTCTCTCTTTCTTTGCTATATACTTCACATTTGTTTTCGTTGAAACTATGTTATATTCAAGTTGGGGGGTGAGGGTGATTTCTTTTGTGTACTTCTACTTGGCTCATAATTCATAATTCATGTTTGTACTTGCTTCACTTGATTGCACCACTTCACTTGATGTTGGCTTTTTGCTAGTAAGGTGGTGATATAAGCATATGTTAATTGGGGAACATGGTGGACTAGTATGAAAAGGGTTTATTGGGTAAATACTCGCATGAGATGTTTGCATTAGGATAGTTGTTTGCGTTTGTAGTATTAGTAGACTTGTCATGAGTATGCCTACATTCACATGAATACACTATTATAGCGGTGACCTCTCTATTATAATCCCTAGTGCACATCATTGATAATTGTCCAGTGTTGCAGAAAAAGAATAAATGAGTAGCCTTGATTCTTCAAAAATAAAAAATAAAAAAAAATAAAAACATTGGCTCGTTTGGATTCGTAACCTCTTTAACTCGAGTTATTAAGCTCGTAAGGATGTCTCTACACCTAGTGCCCTAAAACCGTCTGGTTTGGGAGTCATTGGCCCAATACTTGCTACATAGGTTAATCAGAAAGCTTAAGGGACCTAGACATTACACAGTTAAGGAAAAATAAGGAAAATGACTTGTTCGGATCCGTAGCCTTTTCAACTCGAGTTATTAAGCCCGTAGGGGTGTCTCTACACCTAGTTCCCTAAAACCATCTAGTTTGGGAGTCATTGGCCCAATGCTTGTTACATGGGTTGATTAGAAAACTTAATGGATCAGGACATTGCACAGTCTTAGAAAGAAAAGAAAAAAAAAAAGAAATTTTTTTTTTGAGAATCCTAGTTGCAAAAAGTTCAGTATTTATTTATTTATTTTCTATATGTGTTGGGTCTTATTGTGAGTTACACTGGGCTATTATAGTGGACAGTTAACTAGTTATTGGGATTGCACTTTATACTGAGGGCACTGATGATGTGTTTTATTAGTATTCACAAGTATAAGAGACTTAACTTTTGTAATACAGAATTGTGGTTTTTGCTTAATAGTTTCCTTCATACTTGTCCACTATGCCTTCAATGACTCATCATGTCGTAATATCGCACTGTAGTTGGCACATAAGTTAATTCTTTGGTGGAGTAGTGTGGTTAATTGTTGTTGGGCAGATATGAATATGTTAATCTTTGTGGGTATCATTTATGAAAACCCTCACGAGACTATACTCGTCCACTTGGGGTAACATTGTGGTTTAAAAGCTTGTTGCATATGCTAAATGCAATCGTTCATCCCACGAAAGAGGAGGTAACTAGATTTTGTTTAATTTTTTTTTCTCTTTATTCCTTGCTCGAGGACTAGCAAGTTGTAAGTTGGGGGATGTGATTGAGGTCGAATTGTATATCATTGAGGCCGATAACTAGGATCTCTTAATCTTACTCTCCAATCATTTGTATATTTTATGTCTTTTTAATGTCAATCAAGTTGGATGCGGTGGAAGCATAGAATGAGCAAAAACGCAGTACTTTTAGTAGAGAAGTAGGGATGTAAGAAAAACCAAAAAAACCGACCAAACTAATTGAACCAGGCCAAACCGGCTATATTTGGTCTGTTTTTTAACAAAAATCGGTCTGTGTAGTTTTTAAATTTGATTTTTTTATTTTATTTTCGGTTCGGTATTGGTTTAAGCACCTTATGCATTGATCTAAACCGAAACGGATTGCTTCAACATATATTGTATTTATATATATATATATATATAATATAATAATATAATAATATTAATAAGTATAATAAATTATTAACCTTAATTAATTAACCTTATCATCTTTATAATCTAAGTTTGTAAACTCTTATTATATATAATCTTAACTCTAACTCATTATTCTTGAAACCTTAGTATTTTCAAACTTTTTTTCGTTTTTATTTTTGTTAATTTAGGAATTGAAAAGTATGTATTAAATGGATGGATTGGATATGTTTGAAATGGTAGACAAATAACTAATTTAATAATTATATTTAAAAGTGGCTCAAGTTTGAAAAATCCTGAACTGATTAAACCGCACCAAACCGAACCGTTTCAATCTATTCAGTTCGGTGCGGTTTGATAGGAGAAGCGGCTTGTATTGGTGTTCAAAATAATAAAACCGACATTATCGGTTCGGTGTAATTTTTACCTAAATACCGACCGTACCAAACCGATTACATTCCAATAGATAAGTGCTTCCTGCACCTACGACCCATCCATTGGAGCCCAATAGAGACTGCGAAAATCGCAAGTGCGGAGGGTTTTTCCCGCACGTGCGGAACCCTTGCCGCACGTGCGGTTGCCGCACGTGCGGTGGCATTTCCCGCACAGGCGGCCGTACCTCGAAAATTGTGCCCAATGTTTTGAACCTGTTTTGAAAAGCTGGAGGTATAAAGGCAGAAAAAGGCTGGATTAGGGTTCTGAAATTTTCCAAAGGATAGGAGGGGCTAGAGTTTGAAGAGAAGGGTTTCAAGCTTCAAGAATATCTCTCATGGTGGTTTTCTCTTCCTCTACCTCTTCTCACTCCTCCATGAGTGGCTAGTTCTTCTATTTCTAGAGTTTTGGTGAAACCCTAGCCAAGTAAATAGGGTTTTCTTTTCGATTTTTGATTATGTAATGGTTTGAATAAGTTGTATGGTGTTTAAGTTTTCAAATATATTTTTCAGTATTCTCTTCATGTATTCTACTTTCTATGATTGTTGAATACTTCTCATGCTATGGTTTTCTATTCTTTCATATTCAAGGTATGAGACGAGCCATACTACGAGGGATGAGTCGTGTTGCTACCCTAACTTAGAGCAAACGACTCATATTACTTGAGATAGTTCGTGCCTATACATTGAACGTGAACGTGATAATTCTCTTGATCAATGCTTCGAACTTTTAGTTGTGAAGTATTATTTGGTTCGAACCGTAACACAATTGATTTCCAATTTGAGAACCTATTTATGTAGCTAGTGATGAATTCATAACCCTAGGATTTTCCCAAAATCAATATCTCCAACTTCAATTTTAATTATCAAATTAATTTCTTAGTTCATTTTAATTATTGTTAGTTTATGAACCATCCATCTTGTTATCAAAATTAATTTAACAATTTAAAAATTAAATTAGTTCAATTTCACATTTGTCTCTGTGGATTGATACTTGGACTTACTGTTATTCTAAGGGTTCGTTTGGGATGTTGGTTGGCTTTTTGACTTTTTGGCTATCTTAGTCTGAGGCTAAAAAGTCTGGTTTTGGGATAGGCTTTTTGGCTTTTTTTTTGACTTTTTGGTGAGGTGTCCATTTGTAAAATTATCCAATTGCCCTTCACCATACTGTGTTCCCTTTGCTTTTCATTTACCTGTGCGTTTGTTTTTGTTTTCTTGAATTTTTTATTTTTTATTTTTTATAATTACGAGAAAAATGTGAATTTTACCCTTCTTTAAAAAAAAAAAATAAAAAAAAAAAAAAAAAAAACCGAAGACCTTCTACAAAATTGTATGTGAAGATGCAAGTTTTGAGGAAAATTTTAAATTTTTGTTTCATTCCAATTTTTTGAAAACAAAATTTCCAAAATTACTTTCTCCCTCCTACACATCAATCAATCACTTTTTCTCTCTCCTCTCTCATTCTCAATTACTTGTCCTCTGACAAACATCTTCTCAACTACATCAAATCATACTAAACTCCCAAGCTGCAAAACTATTTTCAAAATATAACCAAACAAACCAAAAAAAATTCAATTACTCTCGCCCTAAATATTTTTAAAAAAATTTATCTATAAATACAAACCAAACACACCCATAAATTTCCCTTCTGGTATCTATTTTTGGACACATCATCTCTGCACGTGTTTCGCAATTGGTTAAAGTAAACTTTGTACAAATCATACTGCTACCTTTTACCCAACTCATAATAAAAAAACACAGAAACGACTGCTAGTTGGTAATATACAAAATAAGGCACATAATCCATAGTACTTTCATGTTTTCGTGTAAACAAATACATATTGTACAATATAATATATGCACATACATCCCGACCGTGGCTGAACACTATTACAAGCATATGAATATTATGTTAACTATATGTTACCTAACATTCCATTATTGTGCATGTACACTAACTTGTCTCGTATGCAAACTCGCACCAATGCCATATGGGGGTCCTCATCCCCAGCCATTAAACCATTCTTGTCATGTGCAACTTCCGATATGTCATTTACTATTGTCATAGCCTCTTCCTTGTTGCAGATGGAGTTAACAGTTATTGGATTGCCAGTATTTCTACGTATATAGTTATGTAATGCCATTGACGCACCAACCAACTGAACTTGCACATTTTCAAAATCATACCGGGGCATATTTTAAATAAATCCCCATTGATTTTTCCATGCACCGAAAGTGCGTTCCACCACACTCCATTCGTGAACTTTGTTAAATAATTCCCTAGGGTTGGTTGCTGTCCTACGCCTTTCAATAACGCGGAATTATTGGTGGTAACGGCAGGCTTTGAACGGTGCTAGGTAACCTATACGGTTCGGATAGCCACTATCCACAAGATAAAATTTGCCTACAAAATTACCCGCAAGTAAATACCCCGATAAATTTTTTGGAGTTTTTTTTGTAAATCTTATGTACCGAAAAAAATTGATTCAGCAATATGATACCTTCTTCAGGATGCGAAAAGGTACATTGTCATTTGTGATTATCTCATCGAAGATGTGATTATCATGCATACTTCCTTCCCATCCAAGCGATACAAAGGTGAAACACATGTCAAAATCGCACGCGGCCATGATATTTTGGATGTGACAGTATTTCCTACCAAAATATGTTGGAGCGTCTAGCCCCGTAACCCGCGCAATAACGTGTGTTCCATCAATGGCTCCGATATAGTCCTGCCAAAAACCCTATTATCTACACATTCACTTTAACATGAATAAATAAACATAAAAAACTGTAATATGTTTCGGTATGTAATGGCAATTTGCCTACAATTTTCTTTGCACTACTTCCCCTTCAGGTTTTAAATTTTGAACAAACATCTCGTCAATGAAATAACCCAATTATCTTACTACTTGTAGGGGAATATGAAATGGTTGTTGTTGGAATGTTGATGACACCAAAAACACGGTGTTTTTTACATTTCACGTGAAAATAATTTCCAAACATTCAAGTAAACTTAACTGAGTCGTATTTCAAAATGACATACCTTGAAAGGTAGGTATTTCCATTTAAACCACATGTATGGATGTATATCATGCTGACTATACGTTAGCCTGCAATGTGCAACAATGAACTCCTTCATAATAAAAAAATGCCCCCACGGCTGGTAGTTGGTAATATACAAACCAACAAGTATTCGTTTGCATTACCACCAAACCAAAATAATGGTACACAAAGTTACAAAAAAACATAAATAAATAAACAAGCATGACACGGCAACCCGCCATAGTGAATAATAAAAACAAGATAGAAGCATCCTGTTCCATCATAAAAACCACACACAACCATGGAATAGTATGTAGAGGAAGGGTGGGGGGGGAATGGAAACAGAAAATGAAAACATCACAGACAACCATCATGTTTATTACGAGTCTAACATCCACGATAATGAAAATTTATCAACGATGACAAGAGAAGGCCATATTTAGCTGCAAGAACTGCTATCACCCCCATCGAGCCCCGAACAGGTTTGCAAACGACGTAACAGCACTGCATTGCAGCTGTTTCTGTGTCAGCCAGCCAATAATGTGGTCGTCATCGGGCTGGCACATCATCACCTCCCGATAATCTGCGTTGTCCATCAATGTCGACGCAAAATGGAATAGTGATGTACCGAGAAGGGAAGGAATGGCCTTGAGCCGTTGCATGCACTCTGAAATTGTGTACAGTGATTCGTTACCAATGAGGTGCCTGACAATGACTTGCTGATTTTGAGTTCGAACCATGTTTGTCAAATTGTTTATGCTTTCTACTATAATTGATGCACCACTTGTTGCCTTCTTTGACTTTGCACAACTTGTTGATGAAGTCCGTTTCCTTTTCACCGCAGTTTCGACTGGTTCCATTGAAGAATCTTGATCCACGTCGGCTGCACATGCGGGGATCGGATCAACGAATGGCCGCAATCCTATACTATCAACTGAATTTGATGAAACAGTTGCAGGTTCAACTACTGTCTCTCCTGGGGTCCAATGGTTCTTACTCGTAGCAGAAGCCCCTGTGAAGACCATCTCCATCAACTCGCGGTGTTCCAAATTTTTTTTCCTAAACTTTGCACACACCTTGTTTATCTGAAAAATGAAAATTGTAAATAAAAACTGTTACTACATGCAATATGAGGAAATTTTACTACCAACAATCATAAATATAAATGGTAATCAAAAAATATGAAACAAAACAAACATGCGGAAATATAAATTTACTTACCGATTCCATCTTATCCCACCACGCATCAGACGCCTGAAACAAACCAGTTTCGCTGTCAAATCCAATCCTTGAGATTCCTTTGCTAGAATCCATCAACTTCCTCCAAGCATTCCATTCTTTTTTCAAACTCATATATTTATTCTTCAATTGTTTCAGCCCATGTTTTTTTCCAGTTTTTTTTTTCAAATTTCTTTGCTAACGGCTTGTACCTAGTTTGTCTTAGGACTAGGAATGGGTGATTCCCTTTTGTAATATCATCGGCAATCAGCTGCAAGAAAATCCGGGTTGACTCACTATCCCAGGATGCCTTGTGATTGAACTGCTTTTTTGTTTCTTCAACACTACTAGACTTCTCTGTTGCAATGCCTTTGTTTTTTAAAGGGGTACGAGGGGAAGTACGTATGGAAGCCATTTGGACTGACCAAAAATATATGCAAAGTAATTTACGGGCCAACATGATCACAATCACAAAATTGCATGGGAATTACTAATATATAACAATTGCACAGTAATTAAAAATAATTGGTTGCTACATTCACAATGTATAACCATTGCACAGTAATTAAAATAAGAATAGCAACACATAACATTCATGCAGAATGAGTGGTCATAGGAATACAAACACTTGTTAAATAATTTCGTTGCACTAAAGTAGTCATTAGCATCTCCCCCTAACTATTTTACAAACCAAAGATGATGTTCAAGTGATTACAATTAACATCATTACAACAATCATGCACTCCAAGCGCTACCTTTGATTACATACACAACAACAAAATGACAATGACAATGCACGACACAGAGACAATGGTTTTAAGGAGATGCAATGAGTATTGAATGTGTATGACATCATCCCGCAAGTGCATGACAATGTCGTTTGTGGAGGACACATAGTCCGTGCTCTGTCTCCTTGGTTCTTCGCACCAACCAATTCAATTGACACAGGGCTGACGAGTGAAAATGACGAAGTTATCAGTCAATTGGTTCGGAATTAAATGCAATTATGACCGATATTGAATTGGGCACTCACCATAGGGTGGGGACAAGCAAAGTATGGACACCCTACATTTTTGTTCGATCTGGATATCTTCACAACACAATGACTATAGCCACAGGCACACATCCGACGTGGCCATGTAGTGGAAGTAGTAGTCGAGGTAAAAAAAAGCCATTCGTATGTTTTTTGACCGTGTAAATGACTACTACAACAAATATTGTTTACATGTAGGTGCGACATAATTCATAGTTAAGGAATTCTTTCTGTAGAAAATGACAAATGTCCCCATTTGTTTCTAAAAACTTGGGGTTTTACAAAAGGAAAAAATTTGACAAGTACAAATAACTTGACAAATACTAAACCAGAAGCGTGTAAATAATTGTAGTGCAATTCATATTATTTATGTGTAGGGTTCAAATATTGTAACAAATGAAACGAAATATCTGTTTTAATAGTCTGTTTCATAAAAACCAATCTTAATTAAAAATCAATTTTAATAGTCCGTTGTAATAGTCTGTTTCAAAAATTATAACAAATGAAACCAAATAGTCTGTTTTATTGTACTGCAATTCATAATGTATTACTGATCTAATAGATTTAGCATTTACCCGTAATAGTCTATTTTAATACCTGAGCGAAGAACCAATTATCTTAATCAAAACTTGAACATTAGAATGACATCAGGCTGAAAGTGAATGACAGATTCCAATTAGTATTAAAGAAATTGTCAATGTCATATTTTTTAGCCTTATTTCATAAAAACCAATCTTAATTCCTGTCAACTGTGTTACATGGACTCGACACTTTGGGGCGAAGTACCCGTGTCGACACGACACGACACGACACAGGTGCGGGTGTGGGATCTGTGTTGGATTCGCCTGTTCTCTCTCGGACACGGCTCTTTACAAGCAGCAAAAGAAATGAAAGAGATGAGAGCAAGAGAGAACCTGGTCGAAGCTCCATCCAGTCGAAGATCGAAGACCTCTAGTCGAAGCTCCGTCCGGTCGATCCAATCAAAGATCGAAGCTCCATTAGTCGATCGAACAGCCGAACACCCCAGACGACTTCGAAAAGCCCCTCTCTCTCTCTATGTCGTTCCTTTGTCTCTTGATTCATATCTATTCATATCTATCTATCTATATATAATAATAATAATAGTTAAGGAACTGAATAATAAATAATAATAATAACTATTATTATATATTATATAACAATTATTATATAACATATAATATATTTATAAGATAATATATACTTATATATATTAATAAAAAAAATAAATACATGTATGTAAAATAAAATAAAAAAATTAATTGGAACACATTATTTAAAAAATATAATAAATAAATAAAATAATTAATGTATATTAAAATAAAAATATTTATAAAAAAATTAAAAAATTTGCCGTGTCCCCTGTCGTATCCATATCCCCATTTTTTAGAAATTGTCGTGTCCCGTGTCTGTGTTATAATAAATATATATATATATTTTTTAAAAAAACTATTTAACGTATCCCCGTACCCGTATCTAAATTTGGATACATATTCATATATCCTTAATTTTTAATTTTGAAGTGTCCGATCTCTAGATATGCACCCGTACTCGATACTCGTACCCGAGTCCGTGTAACATAGCCCGTCAAAAATTAGATCATAACACATATATTATTTGTACCGACTCAGATCGATATATTGGTTCCACCAAATTTTATGATCACATAACATGCAGTTGAAGTAGAAAGAGTTTGAAATCTATAATCGTAGGAGGTAAATGAATAACTATTTCCCCGTGAAATGGAGAGGATCCAAATCCCCACAAAAATAAAGCTTCCAACTTCAACAACTAGTAGGGAAGGAAAAAAAAAAAAAGCAAAAAAAAAAAAAAAAAAAAAAAAGAGGTACGTATCTCTCAACTCATCACGTTTTAGATAATTTTGCAGACTAAAATCAGTCTATAAACAAAAAATCATGTTTGATCTTGACAAAATCTTAAATTCAGTCAATAATTTTGGACATGTAAAGAATCGAAACAATGGAAAAAACAGGACATGTACTGGGATAATGTTTCATCTTCACAAAATCTAGTCTCCACAAACAGGACATGTACAGAATGGCAACAAAAAAAAAATGACAAAATTTCCCATCAATCAGCATGTACCGAAGTGCAGAATCAAAGGGTTCAAGCAAAAAAATGGAACAGACCACGGATCTTGTAATTTCAGAGATCAAATTTCTAAACAAAAACAAAACACGTGTTCCACCAAAATTTATGGAACATCCAAATCATACCGTGGTTTTCTCAAATGCTAAACAAAGAAATAACATCCACACAACAATAATTTCAATTCTTAATGAATACCCCAACAGATCGGGTTGCAGGAGATCAAATCGACCCAAAACGAAAACAAAATGTGTATCTAACGATCGGTAGTGGCGAGGATACGATGGTTGTAGTGTTGCCGCTTATGTGCACTCCGGCGGGCTTGGGCTATGGATAGCTTCAGTTGCTGTTCTTCTTTGCCGATGGTAGTCTTCAATTTTCGCCTCCTTCTTACAGACCAAAAAGCCCCAGGTGAGGGAAAGTGTGTGGTTTGGTTTGGTGTTGCTGTACACAAATGGATTGGCAATGGGGGTAATTTGGTAATTTACACAGAGCCTGAACCCACAGCCATCCACGTGACTATTTTGTCTCTTGTGGCTAATTTAGCCTATTTTGGATGGATGTGGCTAATTTAGCCCAAGTTTGAATTGCCAAACGAGCACTAAAGAATTTTGGTACAGTTTAGTATTTATTTTTTGTGTGTAAAACAACCCATCACCTTTTAAGATATATTGTTTTATTAAATAAAGGTTCTTAAAATAATGGTTAAAGCTCAAAAGTTTGTTATTCTCTGGGATAAAAATGAAGCCTCGTGTTTTTTTTTCTTCTACACTTGTACTGAATGAAATGAATAAAAGGCATGTGTGCTAGAATTTTCTAGATAAAATCAATTCTAATTGCCAAAATCAATACCAAACAGTCACTCCATTGCACCAGCAACCAACTAGACAAAACAGAAAATAACTTAAATCCAAATAAGAGTTAGTTGGGATTGGGCCTGAGCTAGGTAGGGCTTCATATCCCAGAAACTACAAGCCACACAATTTGATCATACAAATGGATTAAGAATAGGTTTGGGTGGTGTGACTGGTGTCTCCTGTTTGAGGAAGGCAATAATCTAAAATGGATGTCATTTAAAAAAATAAGCTAGATTAAATGGTTTTTTTTAGTAATGTTATAAACACTTGAACATTTTCACACAACCATGTCAACACTACATTCTGTGCTATTTTTCCAAAAAAATAAATAAATTATGTATTGGTATTGTTTTTGGGTTTGATTTCTTAGCAATCACATAATCTTTTCATTGCAAATTTTGTACTATGTTGAGTGTGTGTGTGTGTGTGTGTGTGTGTGTGTGTGTGTTTTGCTAACTTCATAATCTTAATAATTGTAGGGTTAATTACACTTTACAGCCTTCAACTAATATAACCTCCTTGTTTCTTTCCTTTCACTTAAACACCACCTACCTACCTTGGCCACCATCTCACCTCACTGCATCTCTAGCACCACCTATACTCGAAGAAAAAATATACTCATACGTAGCAGCTAAGACCACCCATCTACACCAATGACATCCTAACCAACTTAAAAACACTACTGATGTGAAAATCAAATATTGTAGTCTTCAAAAAGTAATGAGACACTCCTACGCTCCGAACTTATGATTTGCAGAAGCCAAATGGCATTTTTCTGTAGTTATTATATATACCCACTCTAATATCAACCAATCAGACAACTTATCCGTAGTGATGAATTTAATGACCTTGGGCAGCTCTTTATCCGTCAATAATAACGAGCCCAATTACCCTCAAGGCCACATTTTACCATTGAGTTGTTCGTTACTAAGTCTTGAAAACAAGGTTCTTGCAGAAGGCAAATCCTCCATGAAGGCTCAATCACATCAACATGATTATGGATTTCATAGGGGAAATAGAGTGAGATATGCATACAAAAGTGAGTAGCATGATCAACAATGAAGGTTGGAATTGGCCTAGAATGCTTAGTGGTTAATCAAACTCCTACAAACATGATACCTGACCGCAGCAAAGAGGATCATCTAAGATGGACACCTAACTCTTATGGTATTTTCTCTATAAGATCAGCTTGGCATGTTGTTAGATCACATCATCAGGTGGTAAACTGGTATGGTATAAGATTGTATGGTTTTCCTTAAATGTTCCCAACTGATCATTTATTTGCTGGTTGGCCGTCCTTGGTAGACTTTCCACCCTTGACAGAGTTAGAAATTAGGGCCTTACTCAAAATATGA
The DNA here is from genome assembly GCA_030407325.1 of Camellia japonica. Taxonomy (NCBI): domain Eukaryota; kingdom Viridiplantae; phylum Streptophyta; class Magnoliopsida; order Ericales; family Theaceae; genus Camellia; species Camellia japonica. Next base: position 37,360,326 of record JAPPVO010000029.1, read on the forward strand.
CTTGTTCGCTTTGCGATTCTGATAATGAAAATCATGAACATCTATTTTTCCAATGTAGATATGCAAGCAGCCTTTGGAGGGATGTTTTAAGTTTGAATAGAGTGTCAATTCAGAACATGGATATGCATCAACTAGCTTCCTGGGTTGTGCAGAATAGGAATAGCACGAATTTTCAACACAAGTTGTTCAAGCTTTCCCTTGGTACTATTGTCTATTATATTTTATATATTGCAAGAGAGAAATTCCGGACTGTTCCAGACCAAAGCAAAGCGTGTGGTAGATCTTCTGAGAAACCTAGTAGAGGACATTAGATGGAGAGTTACTTCTTGGAATAACATTGAGAATAACCATACCTCTCAGATTATTATTTGCGCTTGGGATTTCTACCTGAGAATCCTTCACGGATATACTTCCTTTTGTTTTATTTGTTAGCTTGGGGTATGCCCTAGCTTATTGTTGCTAATTGGGTTTTGTGCTTTATAAAATTCTCACATTTAACAAAAAATAATAATAGAGGAAGAGAAAAAAGGTAGAGAGGAAGAGGCTATTTTAGGAATATTACAGTGTCTTATTGATCATGCGGTGATTTTAGTTCAAGAATGTCAAATGATACTGAGTAATAGTTTAAGGGGTAAAATGTAATTAACCCATAATTGTATCAGTGGTCGGTCCAACCTCTCTCGTATTATATTTATAAATTTTTATTTGATTTGTTTTTCCTCAAAACTTGTCATTTAACTTCACCTCTTACAAGTTTACAACTGCTGGATTGCTTTTCATTACCTAGTAAGGTTTTTATCTGATCGGACGGTACAAGTGAGGTGAGTTTTGAGTCAATCGAGTGGTCAATGGAATCGCGGAGGTCTATATAAACTAACTTACTAACATTCTACCGTATCATAAATTTTCTTTTAAAAAAAGTTCAAAAATCATCTGCATCTACTACAATGCAGTTGATTTTAATTTTTAGCCCAACATTATATCAACAATCTATGTATGCAACCTCTAAGATCAACCAGCTGATTATCACATAGGGCAATTTCAAATCATTCTATTTATTTACAACTTTAATAAATAATTGTGATTACAGATTTCAATTAAATATAATATTTTTAAAAAATTCTGTTAAAATCATGATTTAGTCAACAAAACAGCCATGTCAACAATCGTGATTTCCCCAAATCATTCCATGTTCAAAAAACAGATTAATTAAAAAAAATTGTAATTAAATTAAAATAATAATGAAAAATCAAAATATTTAATACAAATTAAAGCAAAATCAATCGCTACTCCATAAAATTGAAAGAGGAAAGTTAGGTCACTTACAGTTGCAAGGTGTTCACTCGCCCATTCTCTCTCTGTCTCTCTCTCTCTCTCTGAGCGTACGTTCCTCGCGCACTTCCTTCTCTCTCTGAATTATTTTAGGTATTGCATTGAAGCTGATTTCTTTTCTGTGAATTTCTCAAAGGAAAGAAGAGCTTGTAAAATCATAGAGTGGGAATTTGTGACAATAAGACGACTTGAAATACAAGTTACGATGGATCATTTCCTCACATGAAATACATACCTCGATAATATGAATATTAAATTGGTGGAATTAATATTAAATTTATATAATATGAAATTGATACGAATAATTTATATAAAAAAAATTTAATTATATATTTTAATATTATTTTTATTAAATAGTATAATGATATTTTTAAATCTCTTATATAATTATATGTAATTTATTAAAAAATATATAAAATATGATTTTAAATTTAATATAAGTTTTGTTTTTGCTTTTAATTGAACTTGATATATTTTTTGTCTATTATTTGAGTTAATCTAGTAAAAAATATAATTGATGTCTCAGGTAGGCAACTCAAGAGGGAGTGAATTGAGTTTCTAAATAAATTGCTAAATTAAAAATTTTAACCCAATAGATAAACAAATAAATTTGTGCAATAATATAAAATAGAGTAATGAAATAAAATAAGTAAAGGGAAAAGAAAGCAAACTCGGCGATTTATAGTGGTTCAGCAAGTCAGGTCTACGTCCACTCTCCAAGTATCCTTCTCGGAAATTTCTCCACTATTTTTCAAATAGTAATTATACTACTAGCTTCACTGGTGCTAGTGAACTTTTACAACAAGTAATCAAACCCAATCACTCAGACTAGTTTTGACTCCGGTGCTTAGATACACATAATCAAGTGATTTTATCTCAAAAATCACTCACAAAAATAACCCGACTAGTTTTGGCCTAGTCTCATCTAAGTGATTTTGTCCCCAAAACTTTCTCTTTTACAAGAATAATAAGAAGGGTGTGAAAACCCTTTTACAATTTTTGTTCAAATTTTCAACAAATTTTTTCACTAAAAATACAACTCAATGAAGCACAATACAATATTTGAGAATATTTCAATATCACATATTTTTCTCTTCTTTACTTCATATCATTTTCTCTAAGTAAAATACACTATATATAGCAAAAAATCTATCCGTTGGAAGAGGGGAGACGCTTCTCACAGTTCACGAGGAGATGGTTGAACACTGCACATTGCTTCAGCTTTTTCTTCTTCAGAAATGGTAGGCGACGTTTGAATTATATATCATCGGTTGTTTTCGATGAATAGTATTTGCACTTATTTTTCAAAAGATGCACAGTGAATTACTATTTGCATATTAATTCTAACGTTAAAATTCAAAAGCCAAATAGTGACGTTACTATTTGCGTAATAATTTTTCTATTAAAATATTTGAATACACAGTAAAATTTCTTTAAATAACATTTATTTCAGATCACAAAATATATACTCCTTTTATAATCTTTGTACTTGTTGTAGAGATTTTGGATACACTCTAATGAAAACAACTCACCACCATGTAGGAGTATCAAATTTATCAAATAATGAATAGTAACCAACTGATATCATCAAAACGTAAATAGTGAAATTTACTATTTAAGCACAGTAACTTCCACAACATGCATAGTAATTTGCACAGTAATAATATATGATGCATCCGAAATCTATTTTCATATTTTGTGTCAAATGATTGTAAAATATGTATATTAAAAAAATCACAATTTGTCCAATAATATTTTAAATATCATCAAAATTAAATCACATGGTTAACAATCTTTCCCTTTTTATGATGGCAATATATACATGAATTTGACACAAAATTTCACATGAATAATTGCAAAAAAAAAATATTCAACATCATAATACATGCATTTATTTTCATTATATTTCTCCCCTTTTATTAACAAATTATTTGACAAAGATTCATATATAAATCTAAAGAAATATGATTTATATATGAATTTTTGACAAAGAATCTATTACAAATGAGAGAAAATATCATTCAAATAAATACTTATATTATGATTGTTGAATATTTTCATGGTGCATTTATTCATGTGAAAAATTGCCTATATTATGATTGTTAAATATTTTGTGTCAAATCATGTATATATTGCCATCATCAGAAAGGGAGAGATTGTTAATTATATTGTTTAATTTTGATAATGTCTAAAATACTTTAAGGTTATTATGATTTTGTTGTATACCTTTTTTACAATCTTTTGACAAAAAATATGAAAATAAATTTTATCATGTATATTACACCAGATTAAATCTTAATTGAATTTGATGTGCATTCAAAAATATATGCATGATAGATGTCATATGCATATTGCAAGTTTCACATGACAAATAGTTTATAAATTATATTATATTACTATTCAAAAGTTTGAATACATCGGGAGAAAGTTTCATAATGTCCTATTTATTCATAAATTATATTATATATATAATATAATATTAGTTTATATATTTTAATCAAAAACCCATGTGGTGGTAGGTTTGTTTAATTAATACATCGGGAGAAAGTTTCATAATGTCCTATTTATTCATAAATTATATTATATATATAATATAATATTAGTTTATATATTTTAATCAAAAACCCATGTGGTGGTAGGTTTGTGTAATTCATATGGACAAGCTGCAAAATTGAAAAAAGAAAAAGCTTGCTGAGCAACAATCATGGACTTGTCTTCCTGGTGCGTCATAAAGTTAGAAAAAAAAAAAGAAGAGGAGCGTCTGGCATGAAAGTGATCTGAAGAGGAACGTCTCTGATATTTTGAGATTGAAACATTCGAGGAAGCACACTTTTAGGGGGAGTTTTTATATATGCATAAATAAATAAATGCTGGTATTTTTATTATAGAAGGAGAAAATATTTCTAAATTACATGTGAGTTCTGAGAAGGTTTTACAGATTTTTTGCGTTTAACTTTTCTTAATAGCTTTTCACGAATCTCTCTATTTTCGACTTCTGTGAGTCTTGACATTATAACGGTTGTATAATATTGCATCGCATTTTCCAATTAAGAATTTTTACTATCTAGATTTCTCTTGACCTAACAAGTTTCAACAAGTTGTTGTTTTAAATAGATCACCTCTTCTTTTAATCGCTGATTCTCTTGGGTTCTTGCTTGTAGTCGTCAAACATTGGAAACCACAGTCATCGTCTGTGTACATATTTCACAAAAAGTGCACTTATTTAGATCATCCCAAACCACCCTTAAGAGCCATAGTGTTATTAATAGCCTCGGTATCATCACAATTACCAAATACATTAGGACTCTCAATTACTGGAATAATGTGCGAATGCATTATAGATAACCTTTCATTTGCCTTAATCTCAGGCACCTCATTCAAGTCAGAACCATTGATGACTAAGGTAAGAAATGACATGATGACATAGATTGTAATCAAATCTTTTTGCTAAGCACACTTGAAGAATTCATATCTTTGCGCGTCATCTATGTCACTTTTTATACACACTACAACTACAATCATTGATGCATATTTGCTCAAATCTCTTATTTGTCAAGATCCTAGGAGCCGCAGCACGATTTTTTTCCCTTGCGAATCTCAACATTGATCACGGGGGCGAAATAACAATTTATTAATTTTTCTTTTGTCAAATCAGATTATTTGCTCTTTTGAGTTTATATGATTTTCGTTTTGGGCACTAAAAATTTTCATTATCTATAACAACTTGTATATCAATCTTTTATTTTGATGATATCAGATAGGGAGAAGAAATATGATTTATATATGAATTTTTGACAAAAGAATCTATTACAAAGGAGACAAAATATCATTCAAATAAATGCGTACATTATAATTGTTGAATATTTTCATGGTGCATTTATTCATATGAAAAATTACCTGTATTATGATTGTTAAATATTTTGTGTCAAATTCATACATGTATTGCCATCATCAGAAAGGGGAAGACTGTTAACCATGTTATTAGATTTTGATGATGTCTAAAATACTTTAAGATTATTATAATTTTTTTGTATACCTTTCTTTTACAATCTTTTGGCACAAAATATGAAAATAAATTTTATCATGTATACTGCACCAAATTAAATCTTAATTGAGTTTGATTTGCATTTGAAAATATATGCATGATAGATATTCTATGTATGTAGTAGGTTTCACATGAAAAATAGTTTATAAATTATATTATATATACATGTAGCGATCCCAGTTTTGCTACTTCATTGAGTATGTCGGGGATCGAACTGCTCGGTTAGCTTGCAGGGGTCCAAGGGCAGTACCTGGCGGGGATCAAGCTGCCCGGTTAGCTCGCGGGGGTCCAGGGGACAGCGCCCCTTGGCTGGTCCTAGGGCAGCACCCTGGCGGGGTTGAGGGGCAGCACCCCCGAAGCAAAAATGCAAAATGCATTAGAAATTACTTGTTCGCTCGAGCGGTCGTTTAAGCGCTCGAGCGGAGAATGTTTAGTTCTAGAAGTTTGACCTATCTGCAAAAGTACTAGGAAAATGTATTTGACACTCGATCGGGGCTTTCCACGCTCGAGCGGACAACGTTATATCAGTTCGTATTTCAGATCACTTTTGTATATATCTCTCTCTCTCTCTAAAAACCCTTTCCTTTCCCTTCTCTCTACATTTCCCTACGCCAAATTGGATCAAAACCTTGATTTCTCAAGATCCATTAGAGTTCTGCCATAAGTTCTTCATCAAAGTTGGTTAATTTCTTGAGGGCTTCGTTGTGTGCGGTGAAGATCGAGTTTCGACACCGTTGATTTTGGGGGTTTCATCTCATTTCTTCTTCAAAACTTGAGGCAGAGATTTTCTTAGAGTTATATATATATATATATATATATATATTTGCAACATCTATATGATTTTCAAAATCATCTTTTGATAGCTTTGAAAATTGATTGTTGATTTAAGAAGTTTAGCGATTTTAAAAGTGAGTTTGTCTCTTGTTCTTTTAAAATGATCTTATGGGTTTTGATCTTTGTTGATTGAAGAAAAAATGATTTTGGAAAGTTTTCTTTCAAAAGATTTGAGTTGTGTAGTTTTGATGAGAAAACCTAGAATTTGGGGATTTTTTTTTTTAAAGGAGACTAAAAATCCATGAATGATATTGTAATATTTATTTTGTATGTCAAAATAAATGGATGTTTGGAAATTTTCTTATTTATATTTATATAAATGATGAATTTCAGGGAATATGAGGATTGTTGTTCATTTTGGAAATTATTGTTCAAAACGTTGAAATAGTCTTGAAATAACTAATTGTCGAGGATACTTGAGAAAAGGGAATTGTGTTATTCCTTGGATGATGAATTAGAATAAAAGTATTTATATTCATCTTGTGAAATTGCGATTCAATTCATTTGATTACATTATACTTTGAAAGTTGATTTGAAAACTTACATTGAGAAAAGAATGTTGAGAAACAAGTTTTCATGGAATGGTTTTGGGGTAAATACGTTGGTAAGTCTTGATAGGTGGTGTAGATGATATTGAACAAGTTGGCCTGAGAGTCCGGGGTGAAAGACCGAAAACCCGTGGGGATAGGTGTCGAGCCTTCTGCAAATAGACTATACGAGTACTACCAATTGTCATTTTTACCGGTATTAACCGGAAGGCTCGACACCTGTCCGCGCGACTTTGTGGTTTTTCACCAAGGACACTCAGGCCAACTTAAACAATTTCATCTACACCACCTATCAAGACTTACCACCGTATTTACCCTAAAACTATTTCATGAAAACCCATTTCCCAACATTCTTTTCTCAATACAAATTTCCAAAGGTTAAAATAGTCCAATGAATTGAAATGCCAATGTATGATTAATAATGCAGTGCAACATTACTTCCATATTCAATTTTTCCACACAATATACCATTCTGATCAAAATTCCCAATCCTCTTTTCAACACGATTCCACAAGATGAATATATATATATATACTTTTACATCCAATTCATTCAAGAGAATAACGTAATTCCCACATTTCGAGCAATCTCAACAATTTAGTCAATTCAAGACTAAATCAACATTTTGACAACAATTTCCAAAATGAACAATATTTCTTATTTTTTTCACAAAATTCGTCATTTATATATAAATAAACAATTTTCAAAACATCCATTCATTTTGGTACACAAAATAAATATGATAACATCTTCCAAAGATTTTCAACATCTTTCAAAAAAAGACCCAATTTCTAGGTTTTCTCACCAAAACCATTCATCTCCAAAATATTTAGAAAAATCCCCCCAAAATCATCTTTCTTCAATCAATATGGTTCAAAACCCTCAATTTCTATTTTAAAAGGAAAAGAAAATAAACCCTCTTTTCAAAATCACTTATCTTCTTGAAATCAACAATCAATTTCTCAAAGCTAATCAAAGGATGATTTCGAAAATCATCTAAATCTTGCAAACAACATATATATAACTCAAAGGAAATCCCTACTTCAAGTTTTGAAGAAGAAATGAGATGAAACCCCCAAAATCAACGGTGTCGAAACTCGATCTTCACTGTACACAACAAAGCCCTCGAGATGATAACCAACTTTGGTGAAGAACTTAGGTCTAAATCCCAATGGATTTGAAGAAATCAAAGAGAGAAGATGACTTCTAGAGAGAGAAGCTCCCGATCTAGAATTCTGGAGAGTTTTAAAGAGAGAGAGAGGACTGAAAAAGTGATATGAAATATCAAATTTACGAACTGATATAACATGGTCCGCTCGAGCGGAATGCCCCACTCGAGCGTCAAATACACTAACCCAATACTTTTGTAAACAGGTCAAACTTCTAAAACCAAACATTCTCTGCTTGAGCGCATAAATGACTGCTCGAGCGGACAAGCAACTTCGAATTCATTTTGCATTTTTGTTTTAGGGGCGCTGCCCCTCAATACCGCCAGGGCGCTGCCCCAAGACCCGCCAAGGGGCACTGCCCCCTGGACCCTCGCGAGCTGACCGAGCAGCTCGACCCTTGACTAGCCCAGTCGAAGTGGCAAAACATAAAAGAAGGATCGAAACCAGGATCGCTACAACCTTCCCGCCTTAAAGAATTTCGTCTCCGAAATTTCAAATCAAACTACCCAAACAAAGGGGTTTCTAGTGATCAAAGCCGCGCTATTTCATTTTCAAATCACAATACTAACTCTCAACCAAATTCCACCATTTCCACCATGGTTATCTTATTAACAATAACCTCCCAAATATGCATAAACATGAAATTTCTCAAAAAGTAATGGCAACTCTAAACAACCTTATGCTTAAAACAACAACGCACATATCAACATGTGGTTAACAACTTTAAATACGTTTCCCTCAACACTAAGGAATATTACAAAGAAAAGCAACTTAAGCATTTTCAAATAAATCCGGATATTTGGAGCAGACTTCCGCCTCCCATTCCCACGTCGCTTCTTTAACCCCATGGTGTCTCCACGACACCTTTACAAACGGTATAGTTTTACCCCGTAGCACTTGCTCTCGGGTATCTAATATTTGAACCGGTTGTTCTTCATAAGAGGCATCCTCATCTACCTCCAAGTCAACCCAATCAAGAACATGAGAAGGATCGGGTTCATACTTCCTAAGCATAGATACATGAAATACGTTGTGAACTCCCGAAAGTTGTGGCGGTAAAGCTAACCGATATGCCACTTCCCTAATTCGCTCTAAGATCTCAAAAGGCCCAATGAATCTTGGAGCTAATTTACCACTCTTACCAAATCTCATCAAATCCCGCCTTGGTGAGATTTTTAGAAACACATGGTCACCATCTTCAAAAGATAAAGGTCGTCTCCTCTTATCGGCGTAACTCTTTTGTCGACTTTGGGCCATAGCTAACCTCTTCTAAATGAGAACAACTTTCTCGGTTGTCTCTTTAACAATTTCCGGACCCAGTAATGGTGCATCACCCACTTCAGTCCAACAAACCGGTGATCTACAAGGTCGGCCATATAAGGCCTCACATGGTGCCATCCCAATACTAGCTTGGTAACTATTGTTGTAAGCAAACTCAATCAATGATAAATGCCTTTTCCAAGGCCCCTTAAAATCATGGACACAAGCTCTAAGCATGTCCTCCAAAATCTGAATGGTACGTTCCGACTGTCCATCGGTTTGAGGATGATAAGCGGTGCTAAGAGTCAACTTAGTTCCCAACGCCTCTTGAAGGCTTTGCCATAACCGGGTAGTAAAACGAGGGTCCTTATTCGATACAATAGTCAAAAGGACTCCATTAAGTCGAACTATCTCTCTAAAGTACAACTCTGCCAAGCGTTCAACTGAGTCGCTGGTGCACATCAGAATGAAATAGGCAGACTTAGTCAACCAATCAACAATTACCCAAATGCCGTCATTGCATCGTTGTGTTCTAAGAAGCCCAACTACAAAATCCATGGTAACATGCTCCCATTTCCACTCGGCTATTAGTAAGGATTGTAACAAACCCGTTGGTCTTTGGTGTTTGGCCTTCACTTATTGACAAGTAAGGCACTTCGATACAAGTAAAGCGACATCCCGTTTCATACCCCTCCACCAAAACTGACGACTAAGATCATGATACATTTTAGTGCCTCCCGGGTGTATTGCAAGGCGTTAGTGATGGAACTCCCAAAGTACTTCCTCTCTACAAGATTCTGGTACAAACAAACGGTCTAGGTAACGTACACTCAGATCCGAGTGAACGTTCAAACCTTTCTCTTCCTTCCCATTGGAAATCTTAACACGGATTGATTCCACATCACGGTCTCCTCGTTGTGCCTCTCTGACCTTACTAACCAAGGTAGGTTGAGCATTCAAAGTAAACAAGGTAACACTCTCTCGGGACTCACCCAAGTGCAAATCAAACTTGCCAATAACATCTAGCATATCCTATTCCCGAATGGCCACACTTGCCAAACTACTCACAGATTTTCGGCTCAAAGCATCGGCCACCACATTGGCCTTCCCTGGATGATAGTGTAACTCAAAGTCATAATCCTCTATAAATTCCATCCACCTCCGTTGTCGTAAATTCAAGTCTTTTTGAGAAAACAAATACTTTAGACTCTTATGATCGGAGAAGACTTCAAACTTCTCACCGTACAAGTAATGCCTCCAAATTTTCAAAGCAAAAATCACCGCTGCTAATTCTAGATCATGGGTGGGGTAATTTTTCTTGTGAGTTTTTAATTGTTGTGATCCATAGGCCACAACTTCTTCCTCTTGCATCAAGACACAATCAAGTCCATCCCTGGATGCATTACAATAGACAGTGTAATTCAAACCCCTTTCCGGAATTATCAAAACCAGTGCGATAGTCAATCTAGTCTTAAGCTCTTGGAATGACTTTTCACAAGCCTCACTCCACACAAATTTGATACCCTTTCTAGTCAACCTAGTCAAAGGTGCAGCTAGTCTAGAGAAGTCCCTTACAAAACGTCGATAGTACCTTGCTAACCCCAAGAAACTCCGGATCTCAAAAACATTCTTGGGTTGTTCCTAATCCTGTACCGCGTCTATCTTTGAGGAGTCTACAGTCATTCCTTCACTCGACACTACGTGTCCCAAAAATTTCACCTCGATGAGCCAAAACTCGCACTTATCAAATTTGGTATACAAACAGTGCTCCTTAAGCAATTCAAGCACTACCCATAAGTGAGCCTCATGTTCCTCCTCGGAGGTTGAATAAATTAAGATGTCATCCACAAAGACAACTACAAAAAGGTCCAAGTATTCCTGGAAAATTCTATTAATCAAATCCATAAAGGAAGACAGTGCATTAGTCAACCCAAAAGGCATTACAAGGAATTCATAGTGGCCATAACATGTACGAAAGGCCATTTTCTGGATGTCCTTCTCCCGAACCCTCAACTGATGATACCCCGACCTCAAATCTATCTTTGAAAAGCAACGAGACCCTCTAAGTTGGTCAAACAAATCATCTATTCTAGGTAGAGGATACGTGTTCTTAATGGTAACTCGATTCAACTTGCGGTAATCAATACACAACCGCAATGATCCATCCTTCTTCTTCGCAAAAAGAGCCGGTGCTTCCCAAGGCGATGTACTAGGGCGAATGAAGCCCTTGTCTAAAAGTTCTTGGAGTTGAATCTTTAACTCATGCAATTCGGCGGGTGCAAATCTATACGATGACATGGAAATCGGTGTCGTGCCAGACATTAATTCAATGGAGAACTCGATCTCCCGGTGAAGTGGTAAACTAGTAAGATCTTCTGGAAAGATATCCGGGTATTCACAAACTACCCTTGGTAACTCAACATGAGCCTCGTCACTCTCACTATCCAAGAGAGTTGTAAGAAGGCCACTAAGCTTGCTCCTACTACGAGAGTCAACAACTGGCGACAAGGCTCTATTAACTCGGTTCCCTAGAAAATAGAAATGATCACCACCGAAGTGCACACTGTAACTCTCTGGCGGTAACAATCAATCACAGCTTGATAAGAACACCACCAGTTCATGCCTAAAATGACATCAAAACTCGACATATCCAGCAACACAAAAGCAAACGGAAGTCGACGCCTGGCAACTTCTATTTCACATTCACGACAACCCTGGTCTAAATCAACTGTACCCCCAACAGGTGACTCTACTCTGAGTGGAGGCACTAACTGTGCTACCTCTAACCCCAATGCAGAAGCAAATGCAGTAGATATAAATGAATGAGACACACCCGTGTCTACCAATACATTAGCCGAAGAATTACACACAACAAAAATACCTCTCACAACTGAGGATTCTGGCAACTGCTCTGGCACGGTTACAGCATACACGCGGCCCTGTGGCCCGTGATTGACTTGCTCCCCTATCGGAGCATAGTCATGTTGTACTGACTGAGCCGAAGCAGCTCCCTGATTAACTCGTGAAGCTTGGACTGATGAGCCTACTGGTGGCTTTGAGTCTGCATCGACCCTAATGTGCCAGATGCGCCTCCTAACTGTGGGCAAGTTCTCTTGATATGCCCCGGCTGACCACACTGATAACAATTAAACCCTTGACCTTTATTCTGAGACTGAGATTGACTTTGAGATCGATTAGGTGGCGGTAATATTAACTGCTCTCTTCCCTTCTGTGGGCATGAGAAGGCTTTGTGACCCGGTTGGCCACACTTGAAACACGAGAAGCTACTCGATGTACTTTTTCCTGAACCCATACTAGGCAAAGGAAAAGTGGATTTAGACTGCTGTAGTTGGTGCTGGAATGAAAAGGTACCCCTGCTCTTCTTACTCTGCCTATAGTCTCCCTAAGACTCTTGGTCCCTAGGCCTCGAACTCCGAAGCCTCTCCTCCTCGGCTTGTACGGAAATCTCTACGTACGCAGCCAACTCTACAAGACGGTCATAATGTCATGTTAAATTTTCTTGGCACTAAAGGGTGCTCGGTGATTGTCATAATTCTGCCTTTTCCTTTGGCTCTCTCCTGAACACTGATATATGTTCAAGTTAGCTTCTGCCAGGATGGCTTTGCCCAATTCCCCGGCGTAAGTCGGAATGTTGAGCATATTAACTCGATCTTGTATTAGTCCACGAAGCCCACTCTCAAACTTCCTAGCTTTTCTATATTCGGTATTGACAATGTGAGGTGCATACCTAGCCAACTCGGTGAAAATACGATCATATTCAGCTACTATTCTGTTACCCTATGTCAAAGTTTGGAATTCTGTGGTCTTGCGATCTCGGACACTAAGGGGAAAATGCTTGTCATAAAATAACTCAAAAAATCTAGCCCAAGTCAAACCCGGATTACCTTCTCGAATCATCATCCACCACCTAAGAGCATCGTTGTAGACATCCCAATTTTGACCACTCGTAAGACTTAGTTCCGAACACTCAATGATGAAAGTTACATTGTGTAAATGGTTTGAAATCTCAACAAAGAAATCCGATTTCAAGCTCTAAACAATCCCAACTTGTCATATCCACTGTATTTCTACCCTAGAAACTTAGTTTTGAACATTATACCAACCTGCATTCAACCTGAAAGAGAGGAACAGTGCAAATGCACTGAGGCCCGGCCGTGCCTCAGTGATGGCCGACCGGGCATCTTGACTTATCGAAACAGATTGTGTAAGTATCTGCCAGCTGTCTATTTCAGCAGATATTTTGATCTGCAGCTCAATCTCTATAAATACGAAGCTGCTGGACTGAGGTGAAGAGGTTGAAAGTTTGAAGAGAGTGATATATTTCAAGGTTTAGATATATCAAAGTATAAGAAACTAAAGAGTTAAAATCCTTCTTTCATCTTCCTATTTTCATAATCTATATATCATCCATCCATACCATATCAACATAGAGCTTGGACTTGGAACTTGATTGAGATTTTGAAAACCATAACTCAAGCTTGAGGGTGTTGGAATCAAGTTTGTCAACAAAGAGCTTACCTCTCTTTCAAAGGTAGAATTTTGCACCTTCTTCTTTCATCTTCTTGTACTCTTTTCTTTTATTTTTCTTGCCTTTATATACTGATTTTCAGAGCTGAATTGAGGCCCAAAAAACATGATTTGAGGTCTTGATATTGGCGGGGTTAGCCACCTCTCCTTAGGCTTTGTTCCATAGCTTTTTCTCTGCTCTTTTAACTTACTTTTTCTTGCTTTTAGCTACTGTTTTTCACCTATTATGGGTTGTTTTAAGACTATTTTAATTTATTTAAATAGCTTATGCTTTGACTAGTTTGCTTGTTGTCTCATAAGTTTGCCTGTATAGCTTGTCGCATGTTTATCCTAAGCCTAAGCTTTTTTCTTTAAGTAGTTTCCTTATTTAATAATCTCATTTTAATAATTGAGTTGTCACTCATTTTATTTCATTTGGGAGTTGTTTCAAATGGTTGATAGTTATTCAACACATGAACTAGAGTTTTGCACTTAATGGCTTAATCTCTACGGAGATTCATTGTCAACGGTGTAATCTTTCTTTTATGTTGAGAATTACTTCTCATTTGATGCTTCTCTCCTTTTAGAGGACTTAACATCACCATGGACAAAGAAATTAATGAATAACAATGACTAAAAGAATTGATTTAAAAGTGATCAACACACTTAAAGAAGATGGCTTAAACTACATAGGCTTGGCCGGACATTATGCCAAGTTAATTGAGTCAAGAATGATCATACGCTAATTCATGGCGTTTTGATGATTCTTGAAGCGTCTCTACCACCCTCTTTGAGTTCACTCCATGACAAGAGGGAGGGGTGGTCATATTCATTACATTTCATTGATTTTTGTCCAAAATTGTATCCAAGATCATCAAGCAATCAATTTGCTCATTGATGGTTTTGGAATCAATTTCAACCTTCTTTCGAGGCTTTCCCATGACAGAGAAGTGTGAGAGGGACAAACAGAGTCCAGAACACTTTGTCTGCACTGTTTTCACTTCAGAACACCAAATGGACTTACATGGAGCAGAGCCACGGCCGGCCTTCTGTAGGCCCGGCCGGGTGTCAGTGAGGGCCGGTCGGGCATCAATGAAAGGTGAGGCAGTGTGTTGTGTAACGCCCTATATTTTATTACTCGGATAACCTTACCAATATTCATTAATTAAGTCCATTTACAAATAACATTTCATTCTTGGATGAAATGATGAATAATTAAATATACATATTCCCTCTCGTTATACAACAATGATATTTACATACAAATAAAAGAAATGCCCTAAGGCTTACAATAAAAGAGAGGACACTACTTTTTATAAAAAAAGTTAGCACTCAGCCAAACAACAAATGAAGTAGTACAATCCATTACTACATTATACTTATGAAATGGTAAAACCCATTGTTTGATCTTCAAATCCAAAAAGTATTCCCTGTACACATGTACAGGTAGGGGGTGAGCAACCACTAGCTCACCAAGCAATCTCATATTAAAACATTAGAAGATATGCGGGTACCAAAATACTCATACATTGTAACAAGTCCGCGGGGGACCTCGCTACAGTTCGGACTCGATTTGTGTCACGGTTCTTAATCTGAACCAAAGAGTCCAAATCCGGCAAATCGTTTTGAGAAAATAGATTTTTTTGAAAGAAGTGCCAAACATGGACTGCTTTGCCAGATACAGAGTTGCCACCTAAATATTTTATTTTTGGGAAATTTAGGAAACCCTGACTCGTTGCCTAAGGCCACGTGTCCGTCATCACCAAAGTTGCCTCGGCTCGGGAACTTGGGTACGATTGGGGAAGGTCACTTCGTGAGCACCCCCGCTCGCCCGATCAAAGATCGGCCTCTACTAAACATGATATCTAGTTTTGAAAACATTATGTGCTCTTATTCCGGTTATTAGCCTAGATTTACTATGTGATGCGCACAACATACAAGTATAGACCGGGTCGCCTGAATTAGAACAAAACATTTCATGTTTGTTTTTTGAAAAATGGTTTGCTACTCGCAAGTAGGCTTAAAAATGCAGATTTTGCCACCCTCGGGTGGGCTTAGAAAAGATGGTTTTGCCACTATCTAGTGGGCTTAAAACTCATAGTCAGTGATTTGTTCCAATCCAAATAACCCAACCTTCACCCACAGGCATTCAAGCAGGTATATCACATAAGCACATAGCCTCATGGTAAGCATGCTATCATGGCAGTCACTCACACGCATGCAAGGATGCTAAAGCATAAAAACTTACAGAGTACTCCAAGCCAAAACAGAAGCTAATTAGAAATCCATGCATGATCCTAACTATACAGAAATGCTTAATGCAACACATGCAAAAATGCAACTATAGCAGGCTCGGCTATTCTAAACATGGCATATGGAATGCTACAGCTAACATGTATTCAACTCGGAATTGAAATACAAATGCAGTTAGTATGATGCGCCGAGCCCGGTGCATGCAAAACAGATGAATGAATGCAAACATGCTATCATACTGTATGCTAATTGAAACATGCCCTAATCTAACCATCATAAGCTGGTAAATAAAAGGGAGAAAGACGTGGGGTTGGAAGACATACATCACACGCACGCACACTTATTACAACATTGCCCTCGCGCAGAGGGTCCGAAAGAATAATATACAGTCCCGAATAAATCCAAATAAATACAAAACCCTAATTAATTAACAAATTTAACTAGGAAAGCAATAAATTGGCATGCAAGCCAGGGACTGCCTCAACTCTGATCCAGATGATGGATGATGCATGTTTGAGCTACCTTGCGCGGAAATCCACTGCGATGCCCTAATTAGCCTCTATTTATAATTGTTCTTGGAAAGCGCGCCAAGCTCCGGATGGCTGCTGATTCTTGATTTGCTGCAACAGAGAGCAGGAAAGGGGCATAGCAATGTATTTTCACATATGTGTGCTTGACTACTCTACAGGGAGCGTAGTCCTCGATCCTCGTACCACCAATCACGTATATCGATGCATGATGGCCGAAGAGTCGAATTGCACGACTTAATATGAAATGAATGCACATATAAACACAACAATACCTAAGCTCCATCATGGATAATCCGGAGTGTCGGCGACTGGGGAATTGAGACACGTTCCGTCACTCGGAGTACGAAACGTACCTCGTTTCCCGTGCTCGGGCTAACTCCTATCCCAAACACAATGTAATATGCATGACATGCATGAATGCAACTAAGATACAACCTAACATGCACAATGCTATGAAATGGCATACACGATGCACGAGGTAACATGGCATACACAATGCGCTAACATACAACCTAGCATACACAATGCTATGAAATGAAATGGCATACACAATGCATAATGGACTTACACCAACATGAGTGGACCTCAACCACACTCACATAGGAGGCCATAAGATGGAAATGAGACACTCGAGATGCGCGCACATATGCACGCAAACCGAGGACCGAACCTAAGGCACTAATGCCACTCTACCAAAGCATGGCAAGGCATGGAATATGGTATGCAAACATGCAAATTCCAGTGCTAAACTATGATGCTAAACAGCCTCAAAACATGGAAACATGGCACCCGATGCATGAGATGGACCCCGAAACACAAAATTAGGCACATGGAATGACTTATAGCTATACAAAGCATGCATTATTTGAACATGAAGTGTAAAGACAGAGTCAAGACAGTCCCAAAACATGCATTTTTCTAATTTAGAGTATGGCCAAAAGGTGCTAGCAAGATGGCCTAAAATAGTATGCAAACTTGACCAACAAACATGGTTTACATGGCAAGTGTAAGATGCACATGGAATCTGACCAAACCATCAAAAATCAGTGAATAAATCATATGAAAATAGGCCTAAATAACCACTGATATGCAACCATGGCATGCCAAAATGATGAGTTGCTTTAGAGGGCCATACAAGGGATTCTTAAGCACATATAAGATGGACATGTGGCAGCCCCAAACCCACTTTGAAAATCAAATATGGTAGTCTCAAAACTCACCAAATTGACCCCAAAATCAGTCCACAAAGTATGCAAGATAGGGCCTCTTTGGAAGGCCAAAATGACCACCAAACAAGAGAAGGAGAGAGGGGGTCACCCCCCCTCTGATTTAGAGGCTCAAAATAGGATCAAAGCCACTGGAAATCCACTGGATTCCAGTGACTAGAAGGCCAAAACAATCATGCAACAAGAACTAGGATATAAGGCTCAAAATGGGAGGCAACCAAGCATACAAGATAGCATATGACCTCAAAAAAAAATGGAACCTTAATAAAACATGAAGATGATGCTAAAACAAGCCTTTTTCCAGTTTATGACAAACCTCAAAAGTGAACACAAGTAGGGCTAATCTATCATGCAAAAATGGCCCTAAAAGAGGGAATAGAGATAAGGGACAGCAGCTGGCCCCAAATGGCAAGGAGCCCTTCAACAAAGTTGAAGAGGGGCTCAAAAAAAGGCACTTCACAGTTTACATCAAGCCACAAAAATAAACACAAGTGAGGCTAAACTATCATGCAAGAAAAAGGCCAAAAGAGGGACAAAGAGGCAAGTAGTAGCTTCTGGCCTCAAACAGAGGAGGGCCCTTCAACAATGTTGAAGAGGGGCTCAAAAAATGATATTTTACAGTTTATGACCAAGTCCAAAACAGATCATAAATAAGCCTAAAATACTATGCAAAAATAGGCCTAAAAGAGGGTTTAAACACAAAGGGTAAGAAGGAAGTCTCAAACAGGGAAAGACCCTGAATCAAACATGAAAAAGAGCTCAAAATAAGACTATTTATAGTTTGGGTCGGAGCCCAAAAATGCTTTCAAGCAAGGCTTAGATAGCATGCAAAACAAGGGCAAAAAGAGAGAAAATGGGACTCATCCTTGAAGACCAATGGACCAGCAGCTTTTGGACCAAGTTTGGGAGCTCTTCACCTCTGGAAAACAGCCCCAAGTTGTTGGAATGGATGGTGGTGGTGTGGTGCTATGAGGTGGTGTAGAAATGGTCCAAGAACAAAGGGTTTTGAGGGTTGAATGAGAGAGATAGGGAGTGTATGCATGCAAAGGCTCCAAGAGGATTTTTTTTTTCACCTCTAAAACACAGCTGGGGGTGCTGGTTATATAGGCAAAAGAGTGGAGAAAAGGGGGAAATATGAAATTCAAATTTCCCCACCAAAAGGCCAAACCTCGGATACATGACCTGGGGGAAAACAAATTGCACAACTGGAACACACTTGGGGAGGGGGTCATGGCTAGCCAGCTCAAAAGGGCAAAAAAGGTCATCCAACTAGGTAAGTGGCCGGCCTGCTACATTTTCTGGCCGGCCTGCTACTTTTCAGGAAAAAAAATGGGTCTGCCGGAAAGAAGGGTGGCCGGCCAGTCATAGGGAAGTCCAATGGTGGCCGTTCAAGTGTCCAAATTGAAGCCCCGGAAGTTAGCTTTCCAATGGAGCAAACCTTGCATTAAAATTCCTCCTGTGGAAAAAGTTATGCCCTTTTTGGTGAAGCCGCGCAAATTTCGGTCCAACCGGAGTGATGCCCTACTTCAATCAGCTATATCTCCCCCGTCCGGAATTGGATTTAGGAGATTCTTGAGTGAAAAATGAAGCCCCAGAAGTCTTATTTCCAACGGTGGTGGCCTCATAGCTTGATTCCAAGTATGCAAATGAATAGGTTCGATTCGGCGAGGGCTGTTCGACTCTTTCTTAACGGTTCATGCCCATTTTCTCCCCCAACTGGATTTCTTCCCTCTTCTCCTCTTTTCTTCAACTCTAAACCCCTAAGTAAGGTGTTTTGAACGATTTTTCAAAGATTTCATCTCTCTTTCATTCATTTCCACTTTGTCCTTGCTCGGTTTACCGAAAAGCGCAACATTTGACAAAATGCGAGCCTCGGAACATCGTAAAAACTTTATTTCAAAAACGTTTTGAAAGAGAGGGTTTTAAGACTAAAATCTTTTGATCAAGATCATTTTGGTCCAAAAAAAGGGGTATGAAGTTGAGATTTGACTCTCTCTCCTTGCCGAAGAAATTGAACCTTTGCACTGCACAACTTCCAAAACCATCAGTCACGTCCAAGTCTTAAAGGTGGTAAAAAATGGGGTGTCTACATACATATACGTGAAATTATATCATGTCAAAACCATATGATTTTATTACATAATCTATTAAATCCGATTTTTTTAATTAACTACAACAAGTTAAATAAATAAACATGTTTCAATAGCAACAGGACATTCTTTTCAATTCATTCAATTATCTCATTATCAATTGAATCAAATAATTAAATAATTCATCAAATCCATTTTATACAATCTTATGAGATGAATGCATATGCCATGTTATGCTCAAAATATTTTTCTCACCTTTTGAAAATCTTACGCACAATGCCATTTTGAAAACACATTAATCCAACAATTTCAATAAAATTCCAAGATGGTAAATACAACTCAGATAATCCTGGGGCTGGTGTCTGCAAGTAGATTATACAAGTACTACTAATTTGTCATTTTTACTAGTATTAACTAGAAGGCTTGACACTTGTAATCTGTCATTTTTACCAGTATTAACTAGAAGGCTAGACACCTATCATCTACACCACCTTTCAAGACTTACCACCGTATTTACCCCAAAATCATTTCATGAAAACTTGTTTCCCAACATTCCTTTCTCAATGCAAAGTTTTCAAATCAAATTTCAAAACTCATCATTATCAAATGAATTGATATGCCAATGCAATGATTAATAATACAATGCAATATTTCTTCCACTTTCAATACGTCCACACAATATTCCCATTGTGATCAAAATTCTTATTTCTCATTTAAATATAATTTCTCAAGATGAATATAAATACTTTTATTCCAATTCATCCATAGGACAACATAATTCCCACACTTAGAGTAATCTCAACCATTTAGTCAATTCAAGACTATATCAACATTTTGAACAACAATTTCCAAAACTTCAACAATTCTCATATTCCATGAAAATCATCATTTATATGTAAGCAAATAAACAATTTTTCAAACATCATTTATTTTGGCACATAAAGTAAATATAACAACATCTTCAAAGATTGTCAAAATCTTTCTAAAAAACCCCCAATTTCTATGTTTTCTCACCAAAACCACTCATCTTCATTTATTGAAAGAAAGTCACCAAAAATATCTCTATTCAATCCTCATAGTTGAAAACCCTCAATTTCTACTTTAAAAGGAACAAGAAAGTAAACTCACTTTCAAAAAAAAAATTATCTCATCTTCTTGAATCAACAATTAATTTTCAAAATAAATCGAAGGATGATTTCAAAAATCATCTAGATCTTACAAAAACATATATATAACTCAAAGGAAATCCCCACTCATTAAATATTACCATTTCCATCCTACTATGTTAAAAGTTAAGGTATAATCTTAATAACACACTTTTAACCATAACGGATATAACCTTTTAACCAAAACTAATTTAATCCACTAAATTAGTAAGTTTATTATATTCAAAAATTTTCAAATTAATAATACCAAACCTAACTTTACATGCCTCATTCCTCAAACATAACTATATTTCAACATAACCATTTTTCATGCCAAGCTATTTAAAGGGGTAATATTTTTACCAAATTCTCTACCAATAATAATTTCACAACTTTTTCTAAATTTACTTAACCAACATGATATTTACATAAAAAATTATGAAATATGCCCAATAGTAAAATTTTCAAGGTCATGAGTTTGAAAGTCCACATTTCACATTTTTATTTTCATAAAAATGAATACAACTTAATCATCAACATATCATCTTTTATAAAATATCATGAATATAACACTTTGAGAGTTTTTAATCCCAAAACAACTCTATAATCTCAACTTAAGCATTTACTCAATATTCATCAATATAAATTTATTTTTCTCAAAAATAAATTCCAAATCAAAGATAAAAAAAATATTTCAACTTAATATTTCTCAAAAATAAATCATCTAATCATAATATGATGTAGATATAATCCATACAACTATTAAAATTAAATTTTCTGATTTTTAACAAAATTTCAACACAAGGTGGTCTTCCTAAATCAACCTCAAAATACCACTTTTTTTAACATTCCAACATAATTATTTTTCCAAAAATTACCTAACAAAAATCTGAAATATATATATATATATATATGCAATACCTCTTATAATGATATATTTTTCTCAAAATAACCCTAACATAGCTTTAATGTAAAAATATGAAGAAAGTCCCCACCTCAAATAATGAAGAAGAGCAGATCTGGAAGGCACATCTTGCCCAATCATGAATCCGAGACTACCATTGGGAAGATCACGACGAGCTCGTAGACTTTTATTTACAAAGTTTTTGCAAATCTCACTCTAAGGACTCCCATTTGAAGCTCAAAGCTTGAGTATAAATGGAGGAAAGAGAAAAGAAAAGAGACGGATCGAGAGACAGAGGGTCTACAACCCAAGCCAAACAAATGAAATGAAATGGAAAGGAAGAAGAAATGATGGCAAGGAGACAAAAAGGGGGGCCACCCACATGGGTTTGTCTCCCAAATATATATATATATATATATATAATTTTTGTAATAATATCTCAGAATTTATAATATAAAATAATATAATTTTTCTCACCACAAAATATAATATTTTTGTACACCACAAAATATAATATTTTGCTCACCACAAAATATATACACATTTTATTCACTACAAAAATATATAATTTTTCACCATATGGTACACACCATAAAATCAACTAACAAATATTTATTATTATCCTATATAATAAATAATAACAACTCCCAAGGTGGTTACTACCAATCACATAATAAAAAAGGACCAAACAGTTACATATGATTAATTAAACAAACTCAAATTAAATCTAAATCTAAATCATGGGTCTTGAATTAAATTCCCACCCATAAGCCAAACACCGCCCAATTACATATCAAAGTAGACCCAACAAATCTATCCAAATCATGATCTAAACATTAAAAATTAAATAACAAAATTCTGCTATAAATTAAACTGAACACCAATCAGTTCGTGAATTTTCATAAAATAAATACTCATCATTTAATTCTGAAATGTTTATCCAATGTGCTAGACTCATATGGGAACAACATATAAAAATTTCATAATTTTTTGAGATCGAAAACTATTTTTAAAAAATACAAAACCGATCTGTTTTTGCACAGAATTTACACAACACTCAAATTCAAAAATTTGCTCAATTAAATTATGCATTGGCTATTTTTTTTAAAAAAAATTGGGTCACTACATGTTGTGCAGAAACAGAGGGCAGTGGCTAAAAGTGAAAACAGAACAATCTGGGCAGACAGGGTAGCTTTTGGACGCTGCGCATGCGAGCATTGTGCATCTTCGGATTTGTAACTCATTATTTAGTTAGTTATTAATTCATTTGGTTCTATAATAATTAGTTTAATTTGGACTATCAGACATTGATTCAGACCCTCCTGCGTGAGGATAAATATGTAATAATGTATATATCTTCCAACCTCATGTCTTTCTTCCTTTTATTTCCCAGCTTATGATGGTTAGTTCAGGACATCATGTTTCGTTTAGCGTACTTCATATCCACTTGTAGTACATACATTGAGGCTCGGTTCATCATTCTAATCGCATCGTTATTTCAATACTTCTTTGAATACGTGTTTAACCGCATGTTATCAAATTGATCCATATATTATATTAGTAATCGAGCCTAGTAATTGCATATCACATGTGTTGCATTAGTCATGTTGCATAGGAATCATACATTTTTCTAACTAGTTTCTCTTTTGGCTTGGAGTACGAGGTAAGCTTTTATTTGTTTTAGCATGATGCATGAGTGTGATTATTGCTATACCTAGCATGCTTACCATGAGGCTAACTGCTTAATTGATAAACTGCTTGAATGCCTATGGATGAAGACTATTTGCTTGAATTGGAATAATTTGAATAATGTTCATATGCGATCACTTTTTCAAGTGGTACATATTCAAAACACTTTTTCAAAACAAACACGAATCAAATGTTCCAATGATTGCAAAATTAGTCTATACTTGAATACATCACATAGTAAAGTTAGTTTAATAACCGGAACAAGAGCATATAATGTAAATAAGAATCACATCATGATTAGTAGAGGCCGATCTTTGATCGGGCGAGTGGGGTGTTCAATTCATGGCCTTCCCCTCTCGTACCTAAGTTCCTGAACCAAGACGCTTTGGTGATGACGGACTAATGGCCTTTGGCACGAGTCTCGAGTTTCCTAAATTTCCCAAAACAAAATATTCAAGTGGAGACTCTGTAAATCTGGCAAAGCAGTCCATTTTTGGCATTTGATTCAAAACATTGATTTTTCCAAAAACGAATTGCTAGATTTGGACTCTTTTTATGTTTTCACTATTTCACATTGCACTTGTGAAATCAGAATCAGAACTACGAGTGGAGTTCGAACTGTGCGGGCTATTCATTCTTTCGAAAGGGAGCACGAAAAGTCGAGCTACAATCGTCGTCCTGTGTGAATGTTGCCAATGACACCTTCTGGGTGTCGGTACTAGGAAATATTTCAAATAACTTCTCCATTTCAAGAACCCATGTTTCTGCCTTCAATGGCTCTATACCCTCTTGAAATCTAGGCGGATTCATTTTCTTAAGTTCTTTGATCAAGGTTAACGTGTCATCCCCATATAAAGTTGGTTGTGAGGGCACTTGCGGTACTAGAGGAGGTGGAGGTGGAACTGCATTTTGGCCGTTTGTCTACTCAGCCAGGGTAGATGTGGTACTAGTCTTCCGTTGCCTTGCTTGCCTCAACTCAAGGGTCAAACCCTCTACCAACCTTTCCAATATGTCCAACCTATCCTCAGAATGATCTCGTCTAATTGGAGGTCTTCCCTTTCTCATGATGCTAGGAGTATGCAAAATGTGACTTTAAAACAAGATGCACAAATAGACAAGTAGCAAATAAACATGCCAAAATAATTTACACTTTGTCAAATAGCAAGCAATATGATGCAGTTCTAACATCATTCTAGAGGAAATTCTATGCTCTTTAGGACCAAGAGTGTGTGAATAAATGTACTATAAGAAACTTGTAACGCCCTCAGAATTAAACCCATTAAATATAAAACAAGGCATGCATTATTAAAAGAAAACATTATATTATCTAAATCATCAGAGTATTATGAAATAAAACATCAAAATAAATACCCTACGGGCTTACATCTTGCCAAGCCAACACTTGGACACAATTTCATGAGTTCTAACTCAAAACAAATAAAGCCCTGGGCTTGAATGTTTACATAATCCAAATAAAACAACTAAAACAAATAAAACAAGTCTTCAAGTCCAAATCCTCACAAGCTAAGTCTTTGGAAGTAGTGAACCACCTGAACCTGAAAATGAAGTTCCCATATAGGGTGAGCCACAGCCCAGTAGAGAAATACTAAACCAAGCATATGAAATAACTAAAGCAGTAGCATCTGATACACGGTTAACACCGGATAATAAATTTACAAATTCATGACACGAATGTCTACATTGCCTATGACACAATGTCTATGGCATAATTCACCTTCCATTTATGGCTCAGAACCTGGCCAAATAACTCAACTGGGGTTTCATCTTTTATTAACAATACTTCCAATTCAACAGGAATAACAATTCAAGTTAAACCTAACATAACGAATACACATGTTGGTATTATATCAATCACAATCAAATTCACTTCCATACTTCCCAACTGATACACATTTTGGTGATGTATCATATCAACAATAAATAGAAATATTTCTATTATCAATAAGCACACATAAAAGTGATGCTAATGGAGTCCATCCCCTATCTCCTCCCAAACAATAAAACACTTTAATATAGATAAGCACACATAAAAGTGATGCTAATGGAGTCCATCCCCTATCTCCTCCCAAACAATAAAACACTTTAATATAGATAAGCACACATAAAAGTGATGCTAATGGAGTCCATCCCCTATCTCCTCCCAAACAAAATCCAGTTTAGAGGTCCATCCCCTATCTTCCCCTAAATCGTGGAGTTCATCCCCTATCTCCTCCAAGATCAAATGCATATGCAACATAATCAATACTTGCCATATACAACACATAATTAATACACGAATGTTCTGTATTAACTCAACAGTCAAACAATTGACTCAATTTCAGTTATACCTAAGCCGCATGCAAGGTCTACAACAATCAATGACTATCCTCCACCGATAGCCCAAAACAATTATTTCTAAGCAAGAAATAACTATTACAATAAATGTAATTTCAATAATTTCAATATTCTCTAAGGTAAGTATTTAAACTACCAAATACAACAATAAACCACTAAATTCCCCAATCTCATGAACTTACCCCAATATCACAATCTTCCTTTAAATTAATTATATAAATTAATCTATGACAAAACCCTAAGGTTTCTCCCAAAATCACCAAACTACCCCCACATACCAAAGTACCACCACTTAGGATTAAAGCGTATAAATGGAGTAGGAAATCCTTACCTCGAAGCAAGAACCCAAAAAGAAGAAGACGGAGATGATAGCCCAAACTCCAAAGTGCTCCAAATCAACAACCGTTCAGATTAAAAAGTAGCCCTCACTCTCCTCTACCTTTTTAATGAAGGAACTAGGGTAGATATACACTCTAAATAGATCAATCCTAAGAGAAAAGATGAGTTGGGAGAGAGAGAACTCGTAATCTAGGGTTTTATAAACTGAAAGGGGCTGAAAAACTGTTTTAAAACGCTTAAATACGATTTTATACTCGGCCTCCCCGCTCGAGCGGACAAACTCCCGCTCGAGCGGACACTCATAGACTCCCGCTCGAGCGGACAATCCCACGCTCGAGCGGCGGATGCACACTCCCAGTATCTCGACAAACCAGGTCCTCGCTCGAGCGTCCAAATCACCGCTCGAGCGGCACTCACACACCCCCGCTCGAGCGGCCCAACTCCCGCTCGAGCATCCAACCCTGCACAAGAAATACTGGATGGGTGTTTTTCCCGCTCGAGTGCCAAAACCCCCGCTCGAGCGGACAAGCCAAAATCTGGGCAACTAGTCTTGGTTCCTAAGCTCAACCAACCTGTTCCAAACCCGCCCAACACATCTTATAACTCCAAATAAGAAAATATAGGACGACAACAACAATAATACAACAATGAAATCTACGGAACATAAGTCCAGATACAATAATCAAAAGGGAAAAGACCGGGGTCGCTATAAAACTTATGCTTTGATACCAAGTTATCACGACCCTATTCCACCCCTAAAACAATGATGCCATGATGGCCAGTAATCCGACATTACCTAAGGCCAACTTACAAGGATTCACACAAACATAGTATACATATGGGGCATACATGTGCGGAAGCACAAATTTGAATCAAATTAGTTCATAAGAGTTGTGCATAGGTTACATGGAATGGCATACATCTTAACATGGTTTTACAACTTGGAAACAAAATAAAATAAAGTACATATTACATCTCGATCAAAAGGCTTCTCAAGCCAAAACATACAAAAGAGATGAACTATAAAGCTAAGAAGCATAATCTTCAAGATGCTACAAAAATGGAAAGCCAAAAAACATCTTCCAATAAAGCTTAGGCGACACCGCCTTCTTGCTCATCACCTACATATATATAAAGGAGAGGGGTGGGCTGAAAACTCAGTGAACGATATAAGTAATAAAGGTTCGAATGAATGATATCTAAGATTTTGCCAAAACAATACATATCATAACTTGTAACAAAACAAGGGATGAACCAAGTTCATCAATCAAGTCTTTCAAAGCTTCAAAGTATGTTTACTAACATCTACATAATACAAGTGATGACATTCATTGACAAAACAGGGAATAACCGACCCGAAATCGATTAGACAAGCTCACCCGTCGGTGGCAAGGGAGATATCTCAAACAAGGGTACTAGTTGTATTAAAGTCCCTTAGCACACAAGGACCTTTCAAGAATTTCATCAAAACAAACATAATACTTGATAACAAAACTAAGGGATAATCATTCATGCTTGATCAAATACTTTTCCAAAACAAAGCAAAACTTTCATCAAAACATTATAACATAACTTTATTAAAAATACCACTCATAATAGCTCTTCGGATGTAGGGAATTAAGGCAAAGATCCAAGACCTACAATCACATAGCAATTCCATTGAATGCACTTCAAGAAGTTAAGAAGATATGCTTAAAGATGGTTATGAAATGCACTCTTAAAACAAGCTTCAAATGAATGAAATACATCCCAACATTTTTTTCCAAAACCAAGTCAAAACAAGTAAAACATGTGCTGGGAGTTTAAATCAATGTTTTTCTTCTTGGAAAAGCATGTTGGGTACAAACCAGGTCTTGGAATGGATGCATAGAGATGAATTGGGCCGAAATGGCCTAGCTGGGTGAACTCAGGAGGTCTTGGCCGAAGTGTGGTCTCCTTGGTCGAGATGTTACAAGGTGCCAACAAAGGTGTACAGTGGTCGGCCTAGGTGTGCATGCAAGATAGACTAAGGTGCAAGTGATCATGCAAGGTAAGCCAAGGTGAGATGCAATGCTTGGCGTAGGTGTGAGGTTTGGACAAGAGTGGGCCTTGGTGACCACACTTGGGGAAATAGCGAATTCTGGAAATCTGGGTTTCCTCTTAAACAACATGAATGCCAAAAATCATAACTTCTTATTCAAAATCTGAGATTTCATGATATGAGTTCATAAACATGGACCTGGGTACCCATATTTGAAGATTTTCGGAAGACAAACACATAAACATGGAGCTTGGTACAAACTTTTGGATCAAAACATGGTTTCCCTTCAAGAACACAAGAACGCTACTTTTCTCTTTCTAAAACAAACTTTAAATCAATGCATGGCTCATGAATCATGCTAGATCATGCAATGTGATCAGATTAACATAAATAACAACAAGAGTAGATCAAGAATTTAACCTCAAAGCACAAATCCAATGGTTCAACTCTAATGATCAAGCTTGGAAAGTCTAGCTCTCTCATTCTAAGAACTTCTTCTTCTTCTTAGAGCTTCTCTCTCTACAAGGCAAGGATATGGAAAATGATATGGGTTTCTCAACTGCTAACTGGCTTAAACCACTACTGGGACACATGGCATCATCTAATCAAATCTCCTAAAAAATGTGCCAGAACGAAAAGACAAGAGTAGGTCAAAGTGTGTATAACAAGTAAGGTGGCATGGGCACTCTGACAAGACAAGGATCCTGGATCAAAACATAGGCTTCGGACAAGTAAGGTTTCTTGACCTCGGCTAGAAGAGGTGACACTTGGCCTAGGTGTGACACACCTCGGCCTGGGTTGTACAAGTCAAGGAACAAGATGGCTAGGTGTTGGCTAAGGTGCACAACAAGGCTACACAGTTCAAGGATCAAAGATCTCAGATGCCTAGATGATAAACATCTCGGCCTAGGTGATGCACACCTTGGCCTAGATGATGCACATCTCGCCAAGATACCAAGGTAAAGGTGGAGGTCAACCAAGATGGTTTGAAGATGATCGTAGGTGTTAACGCTTAATAGCCTAGTGTAAGAGGTTCAAAGGTGTGACCTCGATGTGAGGCAATAAAGGTAGGCAACCTAGGTTCAACACACAAAGCAAGGAACAAAGCATGTATAGAACACTTAGGCAAAACACAATAGTACAATACAAGACAGGAACCTTTACTTAGACAAATCAAATCAAAGTCTGCAGATGCAAGCTTAACAAGACAAAATCATGTAAATTCTCATGAATATAACTAAGGCAAAATGAGGGTTGTTATCTATAGCGACCCCGGTCTTTTCCCATTTGGTTGTTGTATCCGGACTTAGGTTCCGTGGATCCTGTCATTATTTAATTGTTGTTGTTGTCCTTTAATTCCTTATGTTTGAGTTATAGGATGTGTTGGGCAGGTTCGTTACAGGTTGGTTGGGTTTGGAAACCAAGTGTTGCTGTCCAGAATTTTGGACCTTCGCTCGAGCGAGTAGTTGGTCGCTCGAGCGAGCTTTTGTTTTTGGTCCTTCACTCGAGCTAGGGTTTGGTCGCTCGAGCGAGAGTAGAATTTTGTGTCTGGTGGCTCGAGCTAGGGTATCTTCGCTTGAGCGAGCGATTGCGTCTAGTATAGACCTGAGAGCTGTGTTTCTTCGCTCGAGCGAGAGTTTCTTCGCTCGAGCGAGCGAGGTGTATGTTTTCGAGTTCTTCGCTCGAGCGAGCGTTCTGTCGCTCGAGCGTGCTTCTGGGTTGCAGACCTGAAGCATTGCATTCTTGGCTCGAGCGAGACTTTCTTCGCTCGGGCGAGTCTTTCTTGTGTCTGGTCGCTCGAGCGACTAATCCTTCGCTCGAGCGAGCCTGTCAGGTTTAAATAGGCAGCAGCGGGTTTTAAAACACTTTTTCATCCTCTTTTTTATTCCAAAACCCTAGGTCCGACTTCTCTCTCCCTCCACTCACCTTCTCTCTTAGATTTCATCTCTTTTTAGGGTGTTTCTACCCTAGGTTCTTTATTAAAAAGATAGAGGGGATTGAGGGCTTCGTTTTAATCTGAGAATTTAGCGGTTTGGAGCACTTTGGATTTTGGGTCATCATCTTCATCTTCTCCATTCAGGTTATTTACTTCGAGGTAGGGATTTCCTACTCCATATTATAGATTTTGTTCTAAGTTTTGGTATTTTGATATGTTGGGGGTTGTTTAGTAATTTTGGGAAAAACCCTAGTGTTGTAATAAATTAATGTGTATAATTAATTTAGGGAAAACTGGTGAATTTAGTTGAATTCATGGAATTGGGAACATTCAAGATTTAATGGTGTAGTTGAATAGTTTAATCACTCACCTATGAAAATGTTGCGTTTATGCTTATTGATACATTTATTTCCTGTTTAGAAATAACTGTTTTGGGCTATCGGTGGAGGATAGTCGTGATTGTTGTAGACATTGCATGGGGATTAGGGAAAACTGAAACTAATCACATTGGTTGAGACATTGATTTTGACTGTTGAATTAATACAGAAAATACGTGTATTGATTGAGTATTGTATATGACAAGTGTTTAATACATTGTATATGCATTTTGTTTGGGAGGAGATAGGGGATGTACTCCACGGTTTAGGGGAAGATAGGGGATGGACCTCTAAACCGGATTTTGTTTGGGAGAAGATAGGGGATGGACTCCATGAGCACCACTATTATGTGTGCTTATTGATTTATAGAAGTGTTTCTATATGTTGTTGATACAGCACTAACATGTGTATCAATCGGGAAGTATGGAAGTGTTTTGATATGAGCCTTAGTCTCATTTGTTTTGTTGATATTGGAAGTAATGTTGATGTGATATGTAGTTCACTGTTATAGTTGGCCAGGTTCTGAGCCACATTGGTATAAACAATGGAAAGTTGAATAGATAATGGAAAGTGGAACGTGTCATGAACTTATATGTTGAGAAAATGGATAATTGTGTTAACCATCTATTGAATACTATTGCTTTATTCAATGCTTATATTTGGTTTAGTATATTTCTGCTGGGCTGTGGCTCACCCTATACGGGAACATCATTTTCAGGTCCAGGTGATTCGCTACCTCCAAGGACTTAGCTTGGGAGGATTTGGAGTTGAAGACTCTGTTTAGATTAGTTGTTTATTTTGTTTTATTTTGATGTTACATGTAAACTCAAGCCTAGGGCTTAATGTGTAAATGAGTTAGTACTCATACTTTTGTGTCCAAGTGTTGGCTTGGAAAGATGTAAGCCCGTAGGGCATTTACTTTCGTTATTACATGTAATGTCTTTTAATAAGATTACTCTGATGAATGAAATAATATTTTGTTTTCTTATATCGATGCATGTTAATATTATATATTATGGGTTTAATTTTGAGGGCGTGACAACTTGGTATCAGAGCGTACCGGGTTTGAATACTTTGGGTACGTGGGAAGTGATTAGTATCACAATGGGTTCGTCTCGCTTGATAGAGACTTAGATGTACTGTTATATGCTTATATGATAACATGTTTATGTGACTATGTGGGTATGGAATGTAGTTTCTAGGATGTTGATTGGACCCTTGAGTTTCTGAAAGTCTTGTTGGAAAGGCACTTGATCAATGTTGTTTCCAACCGGAACTTTAGTGACGCCTCGGGACTATCATTATCCAGGAATGAAATTCGTAGGTGCTTATGTGATTATGTGCTTACGTGGAGTGAATTATTGTTGTCCAATGCATTAGGACGCAAGTGTTATAGTTTTGGCACACTTATTAATGTGCTAACGTCTTTGTTACCTTTATTAGGATGTCAGGACGAGGACGAGGACGTGGTAGGCGTGGTGGGCAGGAGATGCCTATACCGGATGAGATTCCGGCAGTACAGGAGGGAGTTGGCCAGGCCAATGTGGCCGAGCCGGTAGGACAGCAGGCTATGGGCGCTTTGGCCCGAGAGATAGCAGGGGCATTCAGGGAGTCAGTAGGCATTCTCAGAGCTGAGAATCAGGCTCAAGTTCATGTTGCGGATGCAGGGCCTTCTTTTCTGAAGAGGGAGTTCTTCCGGTCTAACCCGGACGAATTTTTAGGTGATCCTAAAGAGCCACTTAAGGCAGATGAATGGCTCGAACAGACAACGAAGACGTTTGAGATGCTAGGCATCGAAGACGAGGTACTGAAGGTGACCTTGGCATCTTTCCAGCTTAAGGGGGATGCGGGTCAGTGGTGGAAGTTCACTAAGAGTCGTATAGGAGGGACTTGGAAGGCTTTTGTTGACGCTTTCCAGGAGAAGTTCCTGTCTCCAGCTGTTAAGGAGAGGTTGAGAGATCAGTTCTGCCAGCTTAAGCAGAACAGTTCTTCAGTGGCCGAGTTTGAGGCCGCATTTACTAGCTTGTCCAGGTTTGCACCTGACTGGTGGCGTCTGAGGAACGCCGTTGTATAGAGTTTGAGAAGAAGTTGAGGCGCGGCCTCAAGTTGAGAGTTGGCGGGACTATGATTCGAGATTATGGGCGTCTGGTTGATGCTGCAGCCCATATGGAGATCATGATGCAGGAGGAGGAGGAAGGGCAGAAAGGCTCCAAGAGAAGTTAGGATGGCCAGAGTGATGGCAGGAGACAGAGGGGTTTTAACCCTCAGCAGTCTCAGAGTAGCTTTACTAGATCGACTTTTCCAGTGCCGAGTGCAGTTTCTGGGAAAGGCAGCCAGGGAGACATTACCTGTTTCAAGTGTGGTCAGCTGGGCCACAAGTCTCCAACTTGCCCGCAGAAAGGAGGAGGGCAGAGAGCAACGTCATCTTCGGCTCGATCTCAGAGCCAGAGTCAGGGTAGAGGCCAGCCGCTCTCTTGTTTTCAGTGTGGTCAGGCAGGGCACCTGAAGAGGTTTTGCCCGCAGTTGAGTGGCACATCTGGTGCATCTAGTTTGAGGCAGACTCAGAGTCATCAACCAGCTCAGTCAGTTCAGGCCTCGAGGGCCAATCAGGGGGCTTCATCGTCCCAGTCTGTGCAGCAGTCTTATGCTCCTAGGGGTGAGCAGGTTGATCAGAGACCGTCTGGGCGCGTGTATGCTGTTACCGCGCAGGATCTTGTACCGGCTCCATCTGTTGTGAGAGGTACCTTCTTGTTTTGCAACTCGGTTGCTAGTGTATTGATTGATACGGGAGCATCTCATTCTTTTATATCTGCTGCATTTGCATCTGTTTTGGGATTGGAGTTGGCACAGTTAGCATCTCCTATATGTGTAGTATCACCTGTTGGGGGTGATTGATTTTGAAACACGGTTGTAGGTTGTGATATAGAGGTCGCTGATCATCGGCTTCCGTTTCCTTTTGTAGTTATGCCCATGTCGGGATTTGATGTTATTTTGGGTATGGACTGGTTATCGTCATACCGGGCAGTTATTGATTGCTACCGCCAGAGGGTCACAGTTTGTACCTGAGCGGGGAGTGTTTCCATTTCTTGGGGGATCGGGTTGGTAGTGTTTTGCCACCGGTGTATGATCCGCGAGGGCGGAGTGAGTTGAGTGGTCTTCTTGCTAGCTTTTGAGTAGTGAGTGTGATGAGACCCAGACTGTGTTGCCGAGAGTGGTTTGTGAGTACTCGGACGTCTTTCCCGAGGATCTTGTTAGTTTGCCACCTCACAGAGAGATTGAGTTCTCTATTGACTTAGTGCCCGGCACGGCGCCGATTTCTATGGCACCTTATCGTTTTGCCCCAGCCGAGTTAGTTGAGTTGAAGATCCAACTCCAGGAGTTGCTAGATAAGGGCTATATACGTCCTAGTGTTTCGCCGTGGGGAGCACCGGCCCTCTTTGCTAAGAAGAAAGGTGGTGCTTTGAGACTGTGTATCGATTACCGGAAGTTGAATCGGGCTACGGTTAAGAATAAGTACCCTATGCCCCGTATAGATGATTTGTTTGATCAGTTGAAGGGTTCCCGTTGTTTCTCTAAGATAGATTTGAGATCGGGTTACCACCAGTTGAGAGTCAGGGAGGAGGATATTCCGAAGACGGCATTCCGTACGCGGTATGGCCACTATGAGTTTCTGGTGATGCCATTTGGGCTCACCAATGCACCTGCAGTCTTTATGGACTTGATGAACCGGATATTCCGGGAATTCTTGGATCGTTTTGTAGTAGTCTTTGTAGACGACATTCTTATTATTCACCTTCAGAGGAGGAGCACGAGGAACACTTGAGAGTGGTGCTTGAGTTGCTTAGAGCCCATAAGCTTTATGCTAAGTTTGGGAAGTGTGAGTTCTGGCTAGAGGAGGTCAAGTTCTTAGGCCATGTGGTTTCGGGGAAGGGGTGTCTGTTGATACATCCAAAATTGAGGCAGTGCAAGATTGGGCACAGCCTAAGAGTGTGTTTGAGATCCGCAGTTTTCTGGGATTAGCTGGGTACTACCGACGGTTTGTGAAGGATTTCTCCAGGTTAGCTTCGCCGTTGACTAGATTGACTCGGAAGGGAGTCAAATTTGTATGGAGTGAGACTTGTGAAAAGTCGTTCCAGAGTTGAAAGTTAGATTGACCACCGCTCCAGTCTTGATTATTCCGGAGAGAGGGTTGGGTTATGCAGTCTATTGTGATGCCTCACGAGAGGGTTTGGGTTGTGTGTTGATGCAAGAGGGGAAAGTGGTAGCCTATGGCTCACGTCAGTTGAAAATACACGAGAAGAATTACCCTACCATGACCTAGAGTTAGCAGCTGTGATCTTTGCCTTGAAGATTTGGAGGCATTACCTTTATGGTGAGAGATTCGAGGTATTCTCGGATCATAAGAGTCTGAAATATCTGTTTACACAGAAAGACTTGAACTTGAGGCAGAGGAGGTGGATGGAGTTTATTGAGGATTATGACTTCGAGTTGCATTATCATCCGGGGAAGGCCAATGTGGTGGCCGATGCCCTTAGCAGGAAATCTGTTGGTGACATAGCTAGTATAGCCATCCGGGAATGGGAGATGTTGGGTGCACTTGGGGAGTTTGATTTGCTTCTGGGCGAATCCGTTGAGGCTGCGGCCTTGTTTTCTGTTGTTGCGCAGCCTACACTTGTGACTCGAGTGTTAGAGGCACAGAGAGGTGACCTTGAGGTGGAATCTCTCCGAGAGAAGATCTCCAATGGGAAGGTTGAGAAGGGTTTGACGGTGTATCCCGACCAGAGTGTGAGATACCGAGACCGTCTGTTTGTGCCGGAGTCTTGCCGAGAGGAGGTACTCCGAGAGTTTCATCATTCACGTCTTGCGGTGCATCCGGGAGGCACTAAGATGTATCGGGATTTGGGTCGCCAGTTTTGGTGGCGGGGTATGAAGAGAGATGTGGCAGCTTTCGTGTCTAAGTGCCTTACTTGTCAGCAAGTGAAGGCCGAGCATCAGAGGCCAGCGGGTTTGTTACAACCCTTGCCTATTGCCGAGTGGAAGTGGGAGCATGTCACTATGGACTTCGTTGTAGGTCTTCCGAGGACTCAGCGGGGTAGTGATGCTATTTGGGTGGTTGTAGACCGGTTGACTAAGTCGGCGCACTTCATTCCTATGCGCGTGAGAGATTCGGTAGATCATCTTGCCGACTTGTATATTCGGGACATAGTGAGGTTGCACGGGGTCCCAGTGACGATCGTCTCAGATAGAGATCCTCGTTTTACTGCTAGGTTGTGGCAGAGTTTGCAGAGTGCCTTAGGCACTAAGTTGACCTTTAGCACGGCTTATCATCCTCAGACTGACGGGCAGTCCGAGCGTACTATTCAGATCCTTGAGGATATGCTTCGGGGTTGTGTTCTTGATTTCAGTGGGTCGTGGGAGAGGCACTTGCCTTTGGTGGAGTTTGCCTACAACAACAGTTTCCAGTCTAGTATCGGTATGGCACCGTTTGAGGCCTTGTATGGCCGACCGTGTAGGTCTCCAGTTTGTTGGGCCGAGGTGGGTGATGCACCTTTGTTGGGTCCGGAGTTGGTGAGGGAAACGACGGAGAAAGTTGAGCTTATCCGTAGGAGGCTTGTTACAGCCTAGAGTCGTCAGAAATCTTATGCCGACCGTAGGAGGAGACCTTTGGTGTTTGAGGTGGGTGATCATGTCTTTCTGAAAATATCACCTAGGTGGGGATTGATGAGGTTTGGGAAGAGCGGGAAGTTGTCCCCTCGGTTTATTGGTCCTTTTGAGATCCTTGAGAGGATTGGCGAGGCTGCCTATCGTTTAGCTTTGCCGCCGCAGTTATCCGGAGTTCATGACGTGTTTCATGTGAGTATGCTTCGGAAGTATGAGCCGGATCCATCACATGTGTTGGATTCAACCGACTTAGAGGTTGACGAAGATGTCTCGTATGAGGAGAGACCGGTTCGGGTCTTGGATATGCGGGATCAAGTTTTGCGAGGCAAGACCATCCTTTTGGTAAAAGTTTTGTGGAAACATCACGGAGTGGAGGAAGCCACTTAGGAGCGTGAGTTGGAAGTCCGCGAGAAATATCCGGACTTGTTTGTTGATGTGTAATCATGTATTGAGATTTTGTAATTTTAATGAACTTTAAGAACATTATATATATGTCTTAAGTTGTAAAACATTGTTTAATGGAAGTATTTTGAAACTTGCCTCATAATGGAAGCTTATGGTAACATTGCATATGTTGAATGCGTTGTAGAATTGGAGTTATATCATGAAATTGAATATGATATGGAAATGGGAATCATGTATATTGAAAACTGTTGAAATTGAAAGAAATGCATGTTGATAATGCAAGTTGAAATATATATTGTTTTACTTATTGTAAGATGCCTCTTGATAAGAGATGAAATGACCGGTATTGGGTCAAGTTGTTTATTATTGTAATGTAATATCATTGAAATTGAGAAAAACCTGTTTTTGAAAACTTATGCTTAATTTCGGGGACGAAATTCTTTAAGGGGGGAGGTTATAGGGACCCCGGTCTTTTCCCATTTGGTTGTTGTATCCGGACTTAGGTTCCGTGGATCCTGTCATTATTTAATTGTTGTTGTCGTCCTTTAATTCCTTATGTTTGAGTTATAGGATGTGTTGGGCAGGTTCGTTACAGGTTGGAAACCAAGTGTTGCTGTCCAGAATTTTGGACCTTCGCTCGAGCGAGTAGTTGGTCGCTCGAGCGAGCTTTTGTTTTTGGTCCTTCGCTCGAGCGAGGGTTTGGTCGCTCGAGCGAGAGTAGAATTTTGTGTCTGGTGGCTCGAGCCAGGGTTTCTTCGCTCGAGCGAGCGATTGCGTCTAGTATAGACCTGAGAGCTGTGTTTCTTCGCTCGAGCGAGATTTTCTTCGCTCGAGCGAGCGAGGTGTATGTTTTCGAGTTCTTCGCTCGAGCGAGCATTCTGTCGCTCGAGCGTGCTTCTGGGTTGCAGACCTGAAGCATTGCATTCTTGGCTCGAGCGAGACTTTCTTCGCTCGAGCGAGTCTTTCTTGTGTCTGGTCGCTCGAGCGACCAATCCTTCGCTCGAGCGAGCCTGTCAGGTTTAAATAGGCAGCAGCGGGTTTTAAAACACTTTTTCATCCTCTTTTTATTCCAAAACCCTAGGTCCGACTTCTCTCTCCCTCCACTCACCTTCTCTCTTAGGTTTCATCTATTTTTAGGGTGTTTCTACCCTAGGTTCTTTATTAAAAAGATAGAGGGGATTGAGGGCTTCGTTTTAATCTGAGAATTTAGCGGTTTGGAGCACTTTGGATTTTGGGTCATCATCTTCATCTTCTCCATTCGAGTTATTTACTTCGAGGTAGAGATTTCCTACTCCATATTATAGGTTTTGTTCTAAGTTTTGGTATTTTGATATATTGGGGGTTGTTTGGTAATTTTGGGAAAAACCCTAGTGTTGTAATAAATTAATTTGTATAATTAATTTAGGGAAAACTGGTGAATTTAGTTGAATTCATGGAATTGGGAACATTCGAGATTTAATGGTGTAGTTGAATAGTTTAATCACTCACCTATGAAAATGTTGCGTTTATGCTTATTGATACATTTATTTCCTGTTTAGAAATAACTGTTTTGGGCTATCGGTGGAGGATAGTCGTGATTGTTGTAGACATTGCATGGGGATTAGGGAAAACTGAAACTAATCACATTGGTTGAGTCATTGATTTTGACTGTTGAATTAATACAGAAAATACGTGTATTGATTGAGTATTGTATATGACAAGTGTTTAATACATTGTATATGCATTTTGTTTGGGAGGAGATAGGGGATGTACTCCACGGTTTAGGGGAAGATAGGGGATGGACCTCTAAACCGGATTTTGTTTGGGAGAAGATAGGGGATGGACTCCATTAGCACCACTAATATGTGTGCTTATTGATTTATGGAAGTGTTTTTACATGTTGTTGATACACACTAAAATGTGTATCAATCGGGAAGTATGGAAGTGTTTTGGTATGAGCCTTAGTCTCATTTGTTTTGTTGATATTGGAAGTAATGTTAATGTGATATATGGTTCACTGTTATAGTTTGGCCAGGTTCTGAGCCACATTGGTATAAATGGAAAGTTGAATAAATAATGGAAAGTGAAACGTGTCATGAAACTGTATGTTGATGAAATGGATATTTGTGTTAACCATTTATTGAATGCTATTGCTTTATTCAATGCTTATATTTGGTTTAGTATATTTCTACTGGGCTGTGGCTCACCCTATACGGGAACATCATTTTCAGGTTCAGGTGATATGCTACCTCCAAGGACTTAGCTTGGATGGATTTGGAGTTGAAGACTCTGTTTAGATTAGTTGTTTATTTTGTTTTATTTTGATGTTACATGTAAACTCAAGCCTAGGGCTTAATGTGTAAATGAGTTAGTACTCATACTTTTGTGTCCAAGTGTTGGCTTGGAAAGATGTAAGCCCGTAGGGCATTTACTTTCGTTATTACATGTAATGTCTTTTAATAAGATTACTCTGATGAATGAAATAATATTTTGTTTTCTTATATCGATGCATGTTAATATTATATATTATGGGTTTAATTTTGAGGGCGTGACATTATAAATTGTGTAGTTCGCTAGAGCGAAGAAAGTTGCGCTTGAACGGACTGCTCGAATTCAGTAGTTTAAAAAGTACACTCTAGATCATTCTTTCCACTTTTCTTTTCTCTCTTCCTCCCTCTCACCCTAAGTTCGAAAACCCTAAGTTTTCACCCCGAAATACTTCTTATTCTCCTAAGATCCAACCTAAATCACTTGCAAGGAGTGGAGTACAAGTGGAGATCTTCCTTCTTACTGATTAGATTTTATTTTTACAAAAGATTCTCTTAGAAGCTTGGTCTTTTTGCTCATAACTTGAGGTAGGGTTACATTTAATTTAGTATTTCTTTGTTTTGGAGATGTATCTATGGTATTATTGTGAATTGAAATCTAATTTGATAATTGGGTTGGATAAACTCGTATTTCTTGCAAAGGGAACATATTACTCAACTTGTATTAGAATTTTTCCAAATCTTTTCTCAAAATGTGTATATAAATGTTAAGGAGATACTTATATATGAAGATGGGGAGAAAGCCCCAAATTTGATAAAACCCTAGTTTCTAAATTGAGAAGAAAATAGTATTAAGTTTGGAATTTCCCTTGAACTCTTGAGATGTTGTGAATAATAAAGAGATATAATATATGAACAATGCTATGGTATTGAAATTGAGGCTTGGGAATTAATTCTTCTTGAATGTTATGTGTGTATTCCATCTCATATAATGTGAATACTTGTTGATTGAATGAAAGTTTGGTAAATTGAGTATAAGTTTGAGTTAAGAGTCAGTTTTGATGTTGTTGAATTGTGTTGGTACCCGTGCGGAGAGTCAAGGTGCCTAATTGCCCTGTCTTGAGCTTATTGCTGGACAAATGTGGGAAAATATTTTTGGGTGTCCACTGGTCCTACCATATTGTAGTCGGTAAAAGTGAAAAAAATAGATGATTTTAGGTGCCCACGTTCTGCCATATAATAGTCGGTAAATGTGGAGATGGTTTTAAATGAAAATGGTTTGTGTGTGAAGTTTTGGACTCTTACTAGGGACTCATGGCATATTACTCTTTCTAATACGGATTGTGATTTGGAGTGAGATGGAATGTGATTTCCGTATCATTTTGGAATTGAATTACCTAATTGATTATGTTTTCTTATTAACTACTAATGTAGTTTTGGTTATGATGGTGCCATGGACTTATTCAAATGATTAGATACTTGGTTAAATGTATTCCTACTGGGCATATAGCTTAACCCTATTTAAATTTTCAGGACATGATGATGTACCACCACCGTGATGACTTGAAGTAAGCGGTCACTCAGTTGGGATTGGTAGCTCGAGGATATTTTGCTGCTAATGCTTAGAGTTTTGTATCAAGACTTGTAAATTTATTTTGTTGTTGTCTTATATGCCTTTTGGGCTTTTCTTTTTGTAATGTCATATAGTTCATTGAACTTAGAAAGGAGTTTAAAGTATCTTGGGAATGTAACTTTGAAATTATAATTTCTTGAATCTTAGTTCAATGAGAAAGATGATTGTGGTATATTGTTACGCTTGTTGTGGTGTGTTCATGTAAGAAATGGAAGGGCGTTACATGGGAGTTCAAAAGTTCCCATTTCATATTTTTATTTTCATAAAAACGAACACAATTTAATCATCAACATATCACGTTTCATAAAATATCGTGAATATAACACTTTTAGAATTTTTTTAATCTCAAAACAACTCTATAATTTCAACTTAACAATTTACACAATATTCATTAATATCAATTTATTTTTCTCAAAAAAAAATCAAAAAAAAAAAAAAAAATCAAAGATGAGATGATATTTCAACATTATTTTTCTCAAAATAAATTATTAAGTCATAATATGATGTAGATATAAATCATACAACTATTAAATTTATTTTTGAATTTTTAACAAATATTACCAACATAAGATGATTTTTCCAAATCAATTTCAAAATGCCAATGTTCTTAACATTTTTACATAATTTTTCTTCCAAAAATTATTCAAACAAAATCTGAGAATAATATATATGTAATACCTCTTATAATAATATATTTTCTCAAAATATCCCTAACATGGATTTAAAGCAATAATATGAAGAAAACTCCTACCTCAAATAATGAAGAGGAGCAAATTCGAAAGGCAAACTTTGTCTAATCATGAATCTGAGACTATCATTGTGAAGAGTACGACGAGCTCTCTGACTTTCATTTACAAGGTTTTGCAAAATCTCACTCTAAGAACTCCCATTTGAAGCTCAAAGGTTGAGCCAACAATGGAAGCCAAAAAGAGGAGAGAGAGAGAGAGAGAGAGAGAGAGAGAGAGAGAGAGAGACGTTTGGAGAAAGAGAGCAAAAGCTCTCTGTTCAAGAAAAAAAAAAAAAGTATAAGGAAAATAGTAACAAGCAAGCAAAGGGGCAAAGGGGCATAAGGGATGGCAGCCCCACGTGGGTTGTCATCCATTTCAACAATTGTATTATTTTAAAATTTGTAATAATACCTTAAAATTTTATAACATAAATCATAAAATAGTATAATTTTGTCTCACCCCAAAATATAATCTTTTGTTCACTACAAAATGTATCCTTTTTTATTCACCATAAAAATATATAATTTTTCACCGTATGGTACACACCATAAATTTAACTTTTAAATATATATTGTAATCCTATAAAATAAATAATAACAACTCCCAAGGTGGTCACTACCAATCACATAATTAAAAAGGACCAAACAGTTAAATATGAGTCATAAACAAACTCAAATTAAATTGAATCTAAGTCATGGGTCTTGAATTAAATTCTCACCCATAAGCCAAACATGGCCCATGTCACGCCCCGTATTTTATTACTCAGATAACAGTACCAATATTCATTAATTAAGTCTATTTACAAATGACAAGTCATCCTTTGATGAAATGGTGAATAATTAAATATACATGTTCCCTCTCGTTGTACAACAAAGATATTTACATACAAATAAAAGAAATGCCTTGAGGCTTACAATAAATAAGAGAGCATTGCCCTTTACAAAGCCAAAGAAACAATTAAAAATCACTATGTCTCATTACCACTTTATAACCATGCCAAGTTGTTTGATCCTCAAATCTGAAAACACTTCTTGGTACTTGGTACACATGTACAGGTAAGGGGTGAGCAACCACTAGCTCACCAAACAATCTCATATTATAACATTAGAAGATATATGGGTACAAAGATACTCATACATATACGTGAAATCATATCATGTCAAAACCATATGATTCTATTACATAATCTCTTAAATCTAATTTATTTAATTAACCACAACTAGTTAACTGTAATAATAAACATGCTTCAATAGCAATAGGACACCCTTTTCAATTTATTCAATTACCCCATTGTCAATTGAATCAAATAATTAAACAATTCATAATGACATCTAACAAAGCATCAAATACATTTTATACAATCTTATGAGATGAATGCATATGCCATGTCATGCTCAAAATATTTTTCTTATCTTTTGAAAATCTTGTACACAATGCCAATTTGAAAACATATTAATCCAACAATTTCAATATAATTTCAAGGGTGGTAAATACGACTCGGGTAATTCCTAAGCTGGTGTCTGCAAGTAGGCATACCGAGCACTACCAAATCCCTACTTTATTGGTCTCTCACTGGAAGGCACGTGGTACCTCCACTGTGCTTGTTTTCGATCTTTCACCATGGACACTCAGGCCAACTTAAACTGTAAATCAAAAAGTATTATGAAAAAACGCAATGGATGAAAAATTTCATAGTAATACCTTTTAGTAGAGCCTGAAGTGAAGAATCTCGTG
Organism: Camellia japonica; assembly: GCA_030407325.1. Taxonomy (NCBI): domain Eukaryota; kingdom Viridiplantae; phylum Streptophyta; class Magnoliopsida; order Ericales; family Theaceae; genus Camellia; species Camellia japonica. The sequence goes on from JAPPVO010000029.1 coordinate 37,403,312, forward strand.
GGTAAATCATGTGCTTCCAGGATGTGAACAACCAACCCAGCAGTGGAGTGATACTACAAAATGAGTATCACCCACACAAGTCACAGTGCAGAAGCTGGATCATTTTCATATGGGAGAGAGTTAGAGAGAGAGAGTCTGGGAAAAATGTTATGGGTAAAAACCACATAACGTATCTGATATATCAATATATTATCTAAAATATATAATCAGATATAATAACCAATATCTATCTATCCATCTATCCATATCTATTGATATGATAGATATAGATATCCTGAATGGTTATCCAAATAAGTTTTGAATTCAAATTCAAACTTACATGGATAAGGTTCAAAAGGTTCAGGTTCAAAAGGTTCAAAGGGTCATGCCACATGGGCGCCCAATTTCTAACATCTCCCACTCGCACATGAGTTGGCATGACACTGCCACATCTCTATCTCAATGTAGAGACCATAATTTTTGTAATTACCATTAAATCCCTAACCTTGAGTTTATTTCAATAAAGCCCTTGAAATTGCACTTAATTGCGCCTTAAACCCTAGAATCAAGAAGCATCGTGGATTAATTCGAGTAAACCTTAATCGATCCCATAGATTAATAATCACCTTTAAAACCATATTATTAATTATTAGACCCTATCATTATAGATTAATCACTTTAAAATCTTAATTCCCGGTAATGCCATTTTTGCTCGGTTTCTCGCCCTTGTTTGTGCTTTAATTTAACGGGACCCAAATTTATTATTCTAACTATTTTCTAATGTTAGTATATTATATACTAAATATCAAAGTTTCATAAATTTAGACTTGGTCCCTATATACTTTTATTTTATTTCATTCCAACCTTTAATTGCAATATTTTATTAATTAATGTACTTGTGGCTATTATATTATGTTTATAAATACAAATATCTCATATGTATATATATATATATATGTCTTGGAGCCCAAGTTGTTGACTATGTGATGGATGAAAGGGCTATAATGGCAACTTTGACAATTTGCACTTAGGGAACTTGGTTCCTAAGAAACCTCTCAATCCTTCTCTATATATATATGCACACTTCTCCTCCTCATTTTACACATTTTCAGCCATGCACTAGAGTGAGAGAGAGTGATCTTGGAAAAAAGAAAAGAGGAAGAGAGAGAGAGAAGAGAAGAAGAAAAAGAAGAATTTTGTTGAGTCTTATACAACAAAGGTAAACATACATCACCTCTTCTCTCAAGTTCTTTTACCACTTGTTTTTCCCTTCCTAATGCATGCTCTTTGTATATATATGTTGTAGTCTAGGCCTACACTCATGTATAAGTGTGTATTAATCAAGAAATGGTATGCTTCTCTTTCTTTCTTAAATTTCCAGCAGCAAATCATTTCCCTCTTTTGAATTTATTTTCCTATCAAAACTCCATAAACTCAAAATCTGTTTTTATGGTGTAATATTTGGTATGTCTAGAGTATGTGATAATTTTGGTAGGACCTAAGGATGTATTTTTATAACCTAAACAATTTTTCTAAGTTTGTTACTCACAGAACCAGAAAAACAGTTAACTTTCTCTATTTTTATAAAATTCTAGAAAAATAATCTTGAGTCCAATTTTATGTCAAAATCTTAATTTTGGTGTTATATTTTAACTAAAATTTGTTTGAACTTAAGATAGTGAGGGGTTTGAGAGAAAAACTGATTTGCGTAACAATCAACTAATCTGGACAGATCTTGGTAATTCTTAGTTATCTTAAAATCTAAAATACCTATCCTACTTTCGTAAATTGAGTTTGAAACTAGACTTATTTATCTACAAACTCACATGAGGCCAGGTACTTAGGGCCAATAAAAGTGTTTTTTTCATAATTATTTTGAAACTGGTTCAAATCTGGAAATCTGAAAATTTGTGTTAATATGCTCTTATGTGGTTTGCAACTCTTATATTCTATGTTTCTTGAATATTTTAGTCTCGATATGTAATCTATGATAAATTATGAATTTGCTTTACCATGAATAAATTACTTGTTGCTTAGTTTGGATTCGTAATTACACTGACCACGCTTTGCTATAACTGAGAACATAATGCACTTAATAAAGGGGAAATCAAATGGGATGGTAATGGGTTGCGATCATTGTATTAAATTTTATGAGATAATGAACAATGGATGCAAGAGTATGATATAGTGAAATGTGTTCCATTTTTGTGAATCTTGCGCAAGTGTGTTTCCGAACCCTAACATGGCACGGGAGGTATTCTGGCTGCTTAATGGAAATGGGAGGCGTAAGGGTGGCAGTGAGGGTCTTACACAGGGAGAGTATCCCTGGAAGCCTGTTTCCTTGGGGCAGACCGTGATGTCACCACTTGGATATGTAACCTAGATGTGTGGGCATCATTGGCAATTGTGCGGTAAGCGACGCACTGGTGGTTATGCGATAAGCGACGCATTGGTATTGTATTAACCAAGGGGGAGTCAGAATTGCCCGTGGCCAGAGTTAGTGGTTGGGTAGGAACGGCATTCCGCGGGGAGTTGCCCAGAACTAATTAAAATTGACTATTATTCATGAGAACTGAAATTTAATTATAATCTCTGCTTGATTATTGCTTTCGCTGTATGTTATGACCATGCCGTTATGTTACTTGTGTATTTGGAATGGGAAAAGGGTTGGGGTGTGTGTGTTTACTGGGCATTCCAAGCTCATGGCGTTTTATGCCAGGTGAAGGCTAGTTTTACACTAAGAACAGAATCCCTAAAAGCTTTAAGGAACCATGGCTGCCTTAGAGATTATATTTTATATTTCCTGTATTTTGGATAATCTTTTTGTATCAAGGAACCGATCTGTATTTAAAGACTTGAAGAATTTTATCTATAACTATTATTAATATTTTCTTTATAATTATTTGTATTTTGTGCTTAAAAATGATGTGTATCCTCTAGTTAAACCCCGGTGCATCGTTGTATTATATTATCAAAATTTGGGGCGTCACACTTAATCTCCCCAAAAATGAACAATCTCATACTAGCCAATACACCGTGCGACTGCTGAGAACACCTGCATGTGGGAGCTCTATACTAGAAACTCAAAATGAGCCAACATAGAGACATCAACCCAAAAAGAACAGAAATAGTGTCTCATATACCCTAAACCCATCTAATTACATCGGTCCAAAAAACATCTCTAATCCCTCAAAAAGAGCATGTTTGACCCTCTCAATTCTTGTAATATATTCACACTCAATCCGCCTCTCATACGGAGCGATGTGAGTTGTTGGCAGTGAATATACAATAGTGGTGTAATACGAGATGATCTTCCTTTTGCCCTCATGCCATTTAGTTTAGGATTGACCGCTTTCCCAGTGATGTCCCTTAAGGCCGAATCATACATGACCGCAGGTAACATACCAAAGTAGCAGAACATCAACCCCTTACCTTATGACATAGTCAAAAGTCACAAAAGGGTACATAAATGAAAGTCATATCAATAATGACACGTAAGACTCACACGGTGAGGAAACAGGGACCCATTCTCTTACCTCATTACTCGGTCGCCAAGCACATATAGTATGAATACATGCTACGGTGGAGTAACTCTTCCAAAAGAGTGACGTCATACTCGATACACCGTACAGATATTAGTCTAGTCGCTTTCTAGCGCCTAACCCGAATTCTCTATTTGCTCGCCTTCCAGGCGCCAAATGAGATCTCGCATCTGGCTAATCATAACAGGCAGAACATGGAAAGTGGGTACTAACATCCATGTTTGGTCCTTAACATGACCTCATCTTGGTTGTAACCAAGGCGACATGCATAGTGGATAATTTAAGCCTCTCTTGGCTCCAAATAAAAATAAACCACTAGTCTCATCCTTGCTCGCTCCCAAGCGCCAAGGGCGATTGCTCGTGTGAATGAGCCAATCTTGCATGCTGACATCATCATCTGCTAACCATTATGACACAAACCATAATAGTGTCAACATCCCATCATCTCACAACAAATAAGTGATCGATCTGAAAAACATGACCACAGCTTGCGCAATTCTCGATTCCAAACATAAGCCTTATTAGCACCTCTTGCGATAAGCATATATAACGAAATCCACCATGTGCACCTCACATGAAGTGATTCAAGATCACAATTCTAGATTCCAAACATAAGCCTTATCAGCACCTCTTGTGATAAGTATATACAACGGAATCCACCATGTGCGCCTCACATGAAATGATTCAAGATCACTACCTCTTGCGCAATAACCTCTCTAAAGATATTTTGGTGACCAATTTGCATTCATTCTGGATGCGCCCAACTAGCGCATTGAATCTTACAAGGAGCAAATTAATATACTACTAGTAAAGCATTTTATTCACAATCTAATGAGCAAGGTCAATGTCTAAACAACTCAGTTGACCATTTACCAAAGATAACACTTATTATGCCGAATACGCCCACATAGTGTACTTCAGGCTCCCACAACAAAAAAAAAAAAATCAAGGAATATAGGTCATCTGTTTCTTCCAAAGACAATCCGAGGATTCACTCAATATCTAAGGCTCTGGCTTTTTCGATAGGTAAGTCAATGGGTTTGCAATTTTGCATCTAGAATCATTCTAGGATATTCCTTATGTAAGTCATTGAAGACAAACCGAGAATTTTCCCAAAACAATCCCTAAGGATCGTACATCCGAGCATATAAATTACATCACCCATGTCCATCATATCTAAAATAGAGGACTGCCCACCCTAGGTGGTGACAAACCTATAAATTCCTGGCTCATAATGACTAAGTAAGGAAAAACTTCTTTTGGACCATTGATCATGCCTCAGTGGTCTTCATCGATCATCGTTGGCCTATCATGGCTTGACGAAATCTAAGAACCACTATTTGGATAACTGTTTTAGGCTGTAAAAGATTTATTGGAACTAGCAACCTTTTTGCGCTCCTAACTTTTCACCATAAAAGCAGAAGGTAAATCCCTACGGATCTACTTATCTAATTCTCCAACGAGAAAGTTGGGTCACAATGTCCACAAATCAATGTTCCGAACTTATGTCAATCATAGCCTAAGTCAAAATAACCTCACTCCCCAGGAGGAAGTCTTCTCATGGTTTACACTTTCCTCAATGGTGCGACTTTTCGGTATCTAGCGAGCCTTATGCCTCAACAATGACTATCCAAATTATGCATAACTTTAGAACCGTTTCGCGTTATAATGGAAAGTCAACCAAATTATAGAAATGGTTAATCCTCAAAGACTTTGTCTTAAACTGCGCAACATTAATCCACTTTCTAAAAACAGGGGACTAGAGCCTTTGGCATTATCCTAGGCTCTTTATCATCTTGCGGAGCAATCATGAATGTTTCCCTCTCAATCACCCAGTGATGTGAAAAATTTTCACATTCGCTACCACGCAACTAAGAATGTAGAGTATTCTTCTCTAATGGATTAATCCATTAGTAGGCATATCGCTCCCACTGTCCCTAGGATATTGGAAATTTCTTTCCATTCTCAACTAGGCTACATAGAAACGCTATGCTTAGAATTCTCTATCTTATAGAGTTCCAAAACTCTATTCACGTCACCTTTACTAAGAAAACTTTATGTGACTTAGTTACACTCCCACAAAGCTGCTTACCTATATGCACATGACCCGGAGGGTTTACATGACCGCATACAATAATGCGCCACATGACCCTATGTGTTTACAAGACAGCATACAATAATGTGCTATAGAACCCTAGGTCTTAACTTCGCAACCTTATGAGAAGTAAAATAAAGATAAGCTGCTTTGATGGTTACAGTTTGCCCACAAAATGGCTCTCTGCTAACCCATTACTCAAATGGAGTGTAAAATCTGATATGGAGGGCACTTAGTTAGGGATATAGGCAACAAACTAGTGCAATTCCCAATTGGGAAACATTTTGCGCCATCATCCACCTAACATTAACAATACTTAATTCCTTGTCTCTACTACACCATTGTGTTGTTGAGTATTAGGAATAATCAATTTTCTAAGCATCCATTTCTCTTCACTGAGCTTTCTAAAAAATAACTCAAATAGATACTCGCCACCTTGGTCAAAACTAAAAGCACAAAAGCTCTTATCTAATTGATCTCGACCTCATATGTGCAATGTCAAAAAATCGTCTCAAAACTTTTGACTTATGGGAGATCAAATAGTCTTGACTCAGATGCGTATCGTAATCTATAAATGTGTCGAGATTGAGGCTTAGCTATCATACCCTTACACATATCTAGTCACAAATATCATAGTGGACTAAATGCGCCAATACAGATGCCCTTCTACGGCTTACCTACTTACTTGTGCGCAACCATTGCGAACAAAGTTACACATTCACATGAGAGCAGGATGTCACAAGCGAGTGGGCCTGAGAAGGCCTACTCAAACCATCCTGTCATCATCTCATTAATGTGATTAAGTATAATAAATCACCGGTTCATGACCTATGTCATAAACTGATTCCAATCATTCTAATGTGTGAGTTCTCGAAGACAAGTTTTAAAGGTTTAGGCCCAACTAGGTAATGACTCACAGCTAATTCATATTCACTAGATCATAAAAGGATGTCATGGAGATATCAAGTGCGCCTAAATCGCAAATTTAACTAGTAAGTGCTAATCCCCTGCACCTTCAAGTCAATTTTATTCTCCATACACTTTAATGCATCTAGTTGAAAGATGACGATGCTCCTCTTGCCATCTCTGTTTCTCGCTTCATAGTTACTTGTAATTAATTCTACTATCCACAAGAAGGAGAGAATAAGCTATCAATCTATGACAGCTCCCACAAGTAACTTAAGCGCAAATTGGGCTAAAGAGTCTAATTCAACACAATGCTCTCACGAGTCATGCGTCAAATTCTTAGAGTCATAACAACCTTGTCGGCCTTGACCTTTTCATTACTATGCTGCAACGTTTGCGCTTAGTGGTAAACGTTATTCAAAAGATGTTAGCCTAGCTAAGGAATCATACAAAAAAGCACCTCCTCATGTCTCACACTCAAGTGTGGAAATAGTAAGTGTCCAGACTTAAACAAGTTGGCAATGCTAATAGATTTTGTAGCCACTTGGCACTAATCTCTTCACTTAGTGTTAATAGATTTTGCTGCTACTAAGTGTTAATCTTTTAACTTCAAGTGATACTTTAACGCACACTATTATAGTGCGTGAAATTTTTGCTCTATCCACTCTCAATAGTTGGGTAGAGAGCAAAACACTGCTCATACTAGCTACTCATCTTACACTTAATGACTAATTCATTTAAGCTCGCATTTCTTGGATGACGTGACTCTTGAATGTTACTTCATCCAATGATGCAACATCATTACAAGTCAAAATACAAAGTCAATCCGCGCAGCTCAATAGTCAAGATCATATACAGATCTATTGAGGGCTTAATAATTTCATAACTCCAAAACTCGCCAACCAAAACTACGTAGCTTGCCGCTAACAATAGCGCACACATTAGTTTTTATTGTGCCAAACAAGGCAACAAAACCACGACGACTTTGAGTCATGTTTCCTTACTTTGGCTCAATTAAGGTCTGACCTAAAGTCTCCAAGACTTTTGCTCATCTAAAGAATAGGATTACATTGTTCACATTTGAACATCTCTACTAAGTCTAGGTCAACCAATTAACTTCCATAAGCTAAGTCAATTTAGAGAGAAATTCGCATTGGGATTAATTTGATTAGCATAATATAATTTTGCCACAAAAATCTAAATTAAATAGTGACAATATTACACAAGTCGCAAGATTGAAAATCCGCTACGCTCGTAATCATCTCTTGTGTCACAGGTGACAATTATCCAAAATTTAATTTAATTTATGCGCAAAATATTGATTTTCGGGAGTTAATCTACAAAGATTTCTCTCAACCGAATAACCTCCCATTGACTATGGCAGGTCTAAAAGCATGATAAAAAATTCTAATTCCATACAATAGCATCATAATATAAATTCACAACTAACTCATGCTATGTCACAGTTAATAATGGAATTTAAACAAATAACAATTAATCATGTTATTCTAGTTACAACATATTAGAAACTCTAGGCAAAAAATAACAATATGCTGTATTTAATATTCAAATTATGCCATAACAGAAAGTATATCACTTCTGGAATTTTCTGGTATTTTCTGAAAATTTAAATAATTAACAAACACACATGAAATTATAAATAAATATTCCAAAATCTGGGAAAATGCAACAACCATACCAGTAAATAGTAAACCATAACAGTAGTCTACAATAAAAAATTCAGCCCCAGAAACTTAATCATGCAACACCAGATGCATTTTAAAGCAGAAATAATGAATTATTATTTCAGGAAAAATATTTTTTATTTTCATAAAATTTTGAAAATTTTCCAGAAGATATAAAATTTAATTCTGAGTCTAACAGTACCAACCACGCTTAAAAAAAAGCTATAACGAATTACTTATGACCATTTAACACGAATTAGAATTTAAAACAAAACAAACAGCGCCTTAGTACTAGTAGCCAAGCCAGCCAAGCCGCGGAGGAAAAAAACGGACGGCTCAGCGAGCGGCGCAGCACGTGGCTCAGCGTGTGGCTCAGCATTCGGCGAGCGCGTGCGCAGCGCGGACGACGCGTGCGTGAAAACGTGGACAGCGCGCGTGTAAGCGTGTGAAAGCGCGTCTCAGCTCGTGAGAGCGCGTAGAGGCGCGTGGCAGCGTGTGGAAGCCGCTGACGGCGCAGATGGCGCGTGAGGCCCACGCGCCGCCTTCCAGGGTGTTTTCTGGTCCAATTTCGGTACTGCCAGACTCCATTTTCAGAATAAATACATTTATGGCATTAAAAATGACATTTAATGAACATAAAAATGAGGGATTTTACGCTCTTAATCTAATGAGAGTGGACATCTTCCTCTTTTATTAATATTCATGCATATATCATGTATATATATTTATATAAAAATATACACATATTTTAATGCATAAAAATAAGCATGAAAATACCCATATTGGCTCTGATACCAATGTAAATCAAAAAGTATTATGAAAAAACGTAGCGGATGAAAAATTTCATAGTCATAACTTTTAGTAGAGCCTGAAGCGAAGAATCTCGTGGGTAAATCACGTGCTTCCAGGATATGAACAACCAACCCAGCAGTGGAGTGATAATACAAAATGAGTATCACCCACACAAGTCACAGTGCAGAAGCTAGATCGTTCTCATATGGGAGAGAGTTAGAGAGAGAGAGTCTGGGAAAAAGGTTATGGGTAAAAACCACATAACGTATCTGATATATCAATATATTATCTAAAATATATAATCAGATATAATAATCAATATCTATCTATCTATCTATCCATATCTATTGATATGATAGATATAGATATCCTGAATAGTTATCCAAATAAGTTTTGAATTCAAATTCAAACTTACATGGATAAGGTTCAAAAGGTTCAAAGGGTCATGCCACATGGGCGCCCAATTTCTAACATAAACCAATATCAAACTACACCCCCAATCCGGACTTACCAACGTATTTACCCAAAACAAATCAAAATGATCTTGTTTCACAAAAACAATTCATTTCTCACAACAATAGTTTTCAATTGCAATTCGAAATCCATGATAACAATGAAATGGAATGGTAATGCAATATATAACAATGCATTTGAATAGTTCCAATTTCAATTCCACCACACAATACTCCATTGTGATCAATTTTCATATCTCTATCAATGTAATATCATGATACAATCCCAAAAGATAATATTATAATGTCAATGTTCATGTATATACCACATATAAATCAACAATTTCTAACTTAGTCTTTTCAAGACACTTTAACAATATCCTTTTCAAGACAATTCAACAAAATTCTTTATATAAAACAAACTTCCAAAATCAAACATTTTATTACCTTTCCAAGGATCTCCTCATTTAAATAACAACATGGTAATCCTCTACCGCTTATCAAAATCAAAACTTCTAAACAATAGGTCACCAATAGCAATAACATATAACACCAAAGCGAGTTCAAGGTTTCATCAATTTCTAATTCACATACTTTATCAATGAAATGTAATTACAATCTTTCCAAAACTCATCCCCTACCTAAACATTAAATAGAATCAAATTACCATTTTTCCCATGCAAGTAAAATCTCGGAATCTTCAAGTTCAATCATAATTCTCAATAAGCATAAGTGAATATTCCAACACTTAATCAATTATATCAAAATCTTCTCTTGACTATAATGATAAAATATAACACGAGTGTTCACTTTCCAATTATCAACATTAACCCCGTCAAATTAAACCAAGGAAAAATAAATAAATAAATAAATAAAAGTTTTGATAACTCATTCTTTTTTTAACCAATTCATCTATTTGCTCCAAATGAGCTAAAATCACATTCTTTTCTTTTCTTGTCAAAATTAGTCAAAACAATTCGAATATCTCATTTATGAATTTGAGGTAATATTATGATAACATAACTCAACTAGTAAAACTAGGGACGAAATTTTAATCTTGCTTATTTCTCCAAAACTCATACTTGGTCAACTCCATCACTTTTAATCTCATAATATTAAAAGTTAAGAATCAAACCCAATAACACCCCTTTAATTACGAAGGATTAAAGTATTAACTAAACTAATTTAATTCATCAAATTAGTAAGTTCATTATATTCACCATCTTCCAAATTAATAACACCAAACATAACTTCACATGTCTCACCACTCAAATACACCCATATTTCATGCTTAGCCAATTTTCCCCAAATTTCTACAAATAACAATTTCACAACCTTTCTAAAATTAATAAATCAACATGATATTTACATCAAAATTTATGAAACATGCCCAAGAGTATCCTTATTAAGGTTGGTAGTTCAAAAGTCCACATTTCATATTTTCATTTTCACAAAAACGAACACAACTTAATCATCAACATATCACCTTTCATAAAATATCATGAATATAACACTTTTAGAGTTTTTAATCCCAAAACAACTCTATAATCTCAACGTAACAATTTACGCAATATTCATCAACATCAATTTATTTTTTCTCAAAAATAAATTCCAAAACTCAAAGATAAGATAAATATTTCAACATTATTTTCTCAAAATAAATTATTTAACCATAATATGAGGTAGATACAACTCATACAATTATTAATTTCATTTTCGGATTTTTTTTTTATAACAAATATTACCAACACAAAATGATTTTTTTTTTCTTTTCAAATCAATTTCAAAATATCAATGTTCTTAATACTTTAACATAATTTTTCTTCCAAAAATTAACTAAACAAAAATCTGAGAAATATATATATGCAATACCTCCTATAATTGTCACGCCCCCAAAATATAGTACGTACAATCCATTCCATAAGATCTATGGACATAATAGAAATGATATACTTCCATTCATCAAAGTTTATATTACAAAAGGTATTACATGCATTATACATTCATAAATGTTCATCCTGAATCTATAGCATGTAATATTAGTTAATAACAATAGAATAAATGCCCCACAGGCTTACATCTTTTCAAGATAAAACTTGGTTAAAACAAAAGAGAGTCATAAGCTCTATACATTTAAAGCCCTTGGCTTGAAACAAACATTTAAACACAAAATAACCAAATAGAGCCTTCAGCTCCTAAGTCCTCCCAAGCTATGTCCTTGGAGGAAGTATATCACCAGTACCTGAAAATGGTTTCCCAAGTAGGGTGAGCCAAAGCCCAGTAGAGATAGACTAACACAATATATGAGGTTTAACTAAGATATATGTACCAAATAAATGTTCAATAAACATAACCAAGTCACGTTCTTTCCATCACTATTCGATATTGATGTTCACATCACAATCCATTTGCATTCATTCACTTTAAGTCAATTCATGAGTTTAGTTCATTGTTATCTAAACAACCCAAATGAGGCTACAACTCATTGGTTCACAATTCAATAATAATCATTATTCAGAATACTTCAACCTTGCCATTTTACGAAAATTTCATCTGCGGGATCGGCACCCATGTATATATATAAGATTTCGGGACTTTCACCCTAGACACTCCGGCCAACTTAATTTTCAATGGAGTCCATCCCCTATCTCCTCCCAAACAATGGAGTACATCCCATTTCTCCTCCCAAACCATGATATATATACAATGTATCTAAAACATTGTCATATTCAATGACTAACAACAATGCATATTCAATGCCTTATCATGCCATCATATTCAATGACACAATTCAAATGATTAGTTTCAATTCACCTAATCCTCATGCAATTTCTACAACAATCATAGCAATCCTCCACCGATAACCCAAACAGATATTTCTAAATAGATATACAATCTATGTAACAGATAATTTATTAAATTTCCATAGGTGAGTGATTTAGCAAATCCAACTACGCCATTCATTCACACATTCTTCCAATTTCACACTTCCCATACCAATTCCATTATTATTACAAAATAATCTTTCAATACAAATTAGGGCAAATTTCTCCTCTTTCCAAATATCAATCCCAAGGCTAAATTTCACCAATTAATCACAAGAGAGCTTCATATTCAAGCCCCGTATTCATTTCGTAACCCAACATGGAAAACCCCTCTTTTAATTTGAACCCAAACCCTAGTTTACCCAAAATCTCTCCCAAATCTCATCATTTAGGAATAACAACAAATATCTAGGTTAAAAACCATATTAAGGTGTAGAATATCCCTACCTCAAGTGTAGAAGCTCAAAGGAAAAATGGTGAAACTTCAAAGACGCCCAAACTTGACTTTACTCGGATCAAAAGGAAGCCCACAGGATGCTCTACCTTTTTCTCAAAGGGAGTGGGGTGAGGAAAACACTAGATCTAGGTCAAAATATAGGGAGAGAGTGTATTTTAGAGAGAGAGAAAGTGTGGTTTTAGATTTTTGGAAAGTTTTAGTGTGAGAGAGAGAGAGAGAGAGAGAGAGAGAGAGAGCCAAAAAAGTGATATAAAATGTCATTTTCGCGATTTGATATACGCACAGTCAGCTCGAGCGGAGAGTTTGACGCTCGAGCATTAGACACAAACTTTTGTCCGCTCGAGCGCAAGAAAAGACCGCTCAAGCGTATAATACATACTCCCAGTATTTTTGCAGACGACAGACTAGCTGCTCGAGCTCAAGGAAGGACACTCGAGTGCCCACCCGCTCGAGCGTAGAAAACGCCGCTCGAGCATGAAAGACACTCCTCCAGCACTTTTGCAGACGTGCAAAGTACTGAGGGTTTGCAACCCCTGCTCGAGCACAAGAAAGTCTGCTCGAACGAAGGACCAAAATTGGCATAGCCCACTCGAGTACAAGAATGGCCGCTCGAGCAGAGGACTAAAAATCTGGGCAACATAAGGTTTGAAAACTAAGTAACCAACCTGTCCCAAACACAACCAAAACAACCCATAGACCAACTTCAAAGGTATACAAAGGAAGAAGGGGATAAACAACAATACGAAAGCATTAAATCCACGTCCGGAACATCACAAGAGTAGGGTCAAAACCGGGATCGCTATAATATGATATATTTTTTCAAAATAGCTTTAAAGTAATAATATGAAGAAAGTCCCTACCTCAAATATGAAGAAAAACAAATCCAAAAATGCAAAGTTCACCCGATCAAGAATCCGAGGCTACCATTGTGAAGATCACGACGAGCTCTCCGACTTTCATTTACAAAACCTTTGCAAAATCTCATTCTAAAGACTCCCACTCTAAGCTCAAAGCTTGAGCAACTATGGAGAAAAGAGAAAGGGAGAGAGAGATGGACAGAGAGGGTGAAAACCCCTCTGTCAAAACCAAAAACAAAGAAAAAGAAATGAAAAGGAAAAAAAAGAAGAGACAATGAGAGATGGAGGGAGGCAGTCCCCACGTGGGTTGCCTTCCCAAAAATTGGTTTCCCCAAAAAATATAATTTTTGTAATAATACCTCTAAATTTTATAGTATAAATTATAAAATGATATAATATTTTCTCACCACAAAATATAACATTTTTGTACATCACAAAATATAATATTTTGCTCACTACAAAATATACACATTTTCATTAACTACAAGAATATATAATTTTTTTTTTCACCGTATGGTACACACCATAAATTCAACTTTCAAATATTTATTATAATCGCTGTGGAGAAGTGGTTTGGAAATACTCTTTGAATCCAATGGGACGCTCGAGATCCTCAGCTAGTAACCTGAAAAGGAATGAACACTCCGGTCGTTGTAACTCAAGTTAAACATACTAATTCACACATACCTTTCTCTGGTTGATGATTCTCTATTTATATCCTCTTCCTTGGGCCTTAGGGTCGGGCCCACCTTGATCCATTGCACGTCTATTTATTCGGCTCTTGTTTTGCTGGTCGGAATGCCGATTATACTATTCGGCTCTGATATCGACTAGGATCAACGCCAAGTACAAATTCCACCTTTGGGTAATCTCATATCTGTATCCGCCTTACTCCTCCTGGAATATTCGGCTTCCACAATTGCCCCCCAAACATCCTATTAACGTTAGTTATTCGGCGTGTTTGGTTTCGTAAGGCATGTTTATTTTTGAATTTGAGAAGTCAGAAAAAACGGCGGCTAACCTCATCCTAACGTATGTCAGAGCAAACGCTTTTTAGGCATTATTATATATTCCTGCCTCTTCGTACGCGTTCTTCATTTAATGCGATTTAAAACTATGTTGTCTCTTCGTGTGTAAGTTCTTTTTGAATACTCAAAGCTTCTGGTTTGCCTCTCGATATACCTCTGTTTCGCAACTTCTGCAACTTCCTCATGTCTCTCACTATCTCTTCTGCTTCTTGTAAGTTTTTTTCTCCTTCACTTCAAATCCCATTTCCTGATTTATTTTTAGCTTCGTATAATCCTTAGGCTGGCTAGGATGGCAAAACATTTGAAAGAACTCCTTTCTGCGGGTCAAATTTCTGGCTTCTGATACCACTATTCCATCCCCGACGATGTCCATCTGTCACTCGTGGCAGACAACACTACTGATATGGAGAGGACTGATGAGAGTACAATCATCTTTCCTCTCCTATCGATTGCTGAGGGCGGAGTCCGTTTTCCCCTTCACCCATTTCTAAGGGCCGTCCTTCGACACTGGGGTCTAATCCCTTCCCAGCCTAACGTAAATTTTTTCCAAATCATAATAGGGATTATAGAGTTGAATCGACGCCTTAGAATTAACCTAGGTATACCTGCTATTCGGCATTGTTATGCCTTAGCCAAGTCTATTGGCCAGTTGGGACGTTACTTTCTCAAGGCCAAGGATACCGATCATCACTTAGTGACCATGCTTGTTAGTTCCAGCAAGCGTGTTGACGATGTAATGGTTGCTATCCGAGGCAACTGGGAATTCGGCGATGGTGGAGATCGCCTAGATCCCGTGCCAAGGCGAAAAGGCGAACCCGTATAGCTCATTTTTGTTATATTTCTATTTTTTACTATCACACATGTATTCAGCTTTTCTTCTATGTACTAATCGTTTTGTTCATGCAGGCAACGATTTAAAGAAAGTGTTGGCTTTAGTCAATGACGCTGTGCTTGCGGAAATTAAAATCGCTCTCTAGTTTTTTGGCCGTCCAGGCCTTCAGAAACAAGGGAGGGTGACCCACATTCTTCTGAGATACGCGCCGACTTACACAACGTTTTCGGCGACAAACAAAATTCCTCTTCCGACAGGCGAGGAGCAGTTTACGGCCCTTATCTTCCCCAATTACAAAAACCTAAGGGAGGTTGGTTTGGAAGCCTCTGATTCTGAGCAAGTGGAAGAAGAAGTAGCCGAGGAGGTCGCCGAGGAGCCGAATCAGTCAGAGGCCGAGGTAGACGAGGCTTTAAACTTGGCTTTCGAAGAGGCCGGCCTCAATTCATCCAACCTTCCGTCCATCTCAGGTCGAGGCGACACGTCCTTTGAGGACATTTTTACAGACTTAGGAGACCTTCCTGGCGCCTATCCTGAAAATATGGCTGGCGAGTCGCTCACGCAACTTGCCAGGAGGAATAACGCCAAAAGGATGGCCGCCCGAAGAAGGGCCGAGGCCGCCCAATTGGAAGCTCCACCCGCCCTGGTAGCCGAGTCGTCTTTGCCTGTTATTACAGAAGAAACGGCTCAGACAGAAATGGCTGCGACGAAGCAGGCTGAATGAGCGGATGAGGCTAAACATAAGGGGAAAAAGCGCCCCGTCGAGCAAGAGGCCATCTAGGGTGAAGACCAAAGCGACAAACGGCCCCGCATTGAGGAATCGGACTTGGTTGTTCCGTTCACCGTTCAACCAAGGATAAGGAATATGCCGATTGCCTCTGATGCATCGACTTTGAAGGACCCGGCCGTGGCCTTGAGCATGGCCTCCTCAATTACCCTGCCAGTTGACAGAGCCGCATTTCAGGCGGAGCCAAACCTAATGCTGATTGCTTTAGCTGCTCAGTTGGCCTTATTGGTACATCACTTTCCTTATCTACAGTCTTTCGACCAAATATATATATATATATTTTCTTATTATTTGTTTGTTGCAACTCTATTTCCTTATTGCAGACGGTCGGCAGGATAGCCGAAATCGACCGCCGACAGCATGACGCCATAGAACAGATCGGCTTCTTGAAAGCCAAAGTTGACAATGAAAAGAACAAGTCTACGGTAGCCTCTCAAAGGGCCGATTCCGAGGCGTTGCGAGCGACGGAGGAATGTATGAGAGCCGACTCCAAGGCCGAGCGAGCGAGCAAGGAATTCAGACCAATTAAGGCTTGCCGCCAAAGAGAGGGCAAGAGCGAGCGAGGACACGCTAAAGTTAGCCAATGAGGTAATCGCCAAGCTGGAAGCCGACTTGGATGAATTGAGGAAGGCAAAGGAAGTAGCCGACTCCGAGATTTCCAAGGCGTTCGAAGCTAGGAAGGATGCCACCTTGGACAATTATGTGGAAGAGGTCCCCAAGTTCGAGAATCGGGGCTTCAAACACGACTGGCTCAAAGCCCTCGCTGCTGCAAATGTGACATTGGCGCAGCCGATTCCATACGAGCAGGTGGACATTGAGCCTCTGGCGGCTGACCTTGAAGATTGATTTAGGGAATATTTTTGTTTTTGGTAAGCATCTTAGATGAATAGTAGTTGTAGGTTTTTGTTAGTAGATTTTCATTTCTTTAAATGTAAGCTAATTTTCATGTGTAAGATGACTGTTGTTTGCGCTCAATTTATTAATGAAATTTTTTTGTGCTTTCCAGTTTACTGCATATACTATTTGTCATTTGTCTTTAATTTATTAATGACAATTCCTTACGCTTTTCTGTTTGCTACATGAGTAACTTAAACATCCAACAAACTAACCGAATCAGTTAAGCATCCCTTGCCTTTTTGCTATTTAGCCGAATGACTTGGAAAGGCTCATATTCGATAAATAAGTAAAACGGCTCAAGGCCCCGACGTGCAGCCGATTAGATTAAAGAATCTGCCTTTGCCCCAGCTGGTGCATGAACTAGGATGCCGAATGACATTAGGTCATGGAACGGCTGGGGCACATGATATAATCGGCACCAGGTCGGGAATTTGCCGATTATATTAATGAATCTGCCCTTGCCCAGCTGGTGCATGAACTCGAAGGCCGAATAAGATTAGGTCGTGGAACGGCTGGGGCACATGAGATGATCGGCACCAGGTCGGGAATTTTCCGATTAGATTAAAGAATCTTCCCTTGCCCCAGCTGGTGCATGAACTGGGATGCCGAATGACATTAGGTCATGGAACGGCTGGGGCACAATGATCGACCAAGTCTAGACATTTGCCAATTAGATTAAAGAATCTGCCCTTGCCCCAGCTGGTGCAAGAATTGGGATGCCGAATGACATTAGGTCATGGAACGGCTGGGGCACAATTATCGACCAGGTCTGGACATTTGCCGATTAGATTAAAAAATCTGCCCTTGCCCCAGCTAGTGCATGAACTGGAAGGCCAAATAAGATTAGGTCATGGAGCGGTTGGGTCGCCTCGAGGATGCTGCTCCCGTAATTAATAAATGGGGTGTGTGCTGCGTGCGCGTAGGTGTCAGTTTTGCGTTTAAATCCGATAAATTGTAGGAGGGAAAAAGCATTGTGTCGAACTAAGCTGGACGACTGTTGTGGATGGCAAGAAGAGTATTCTTCAACAGCAGAGAAGAAAGAAGGACACTCGCTGAGTTAGACGCAGAGATGAATCGAGGTGGCGAGCCTACGCGCACGGGAAGCAGGACGTCGAGAGAATGTGAAAAACGCCAGTTCCCACGTCGTCGAAGTAGGTCACCCAGAAAGGAAAAACAACAATGGGGCAGCTCCCCTCAACCACGCTCGAGGGGGGAAACCAGTGCGACTCCGCGCTCGTTGAGCTTTGCGGTTTTTGTGGGGAACAAACTGATGACGGAAGCGGATTCAATTGTGCACGACCCAAATGTGGCAGTCGAGTTTGCATGACAAATTTTTCCACCAGAAGTCTAGCAGTTGATGGTCGGTCGACCTAATTTGACATGTTCCGGGAGGGCATCCATGGAGCGGTAAAAGGACTATATACCGCTTATAAGATCGGCATGCGCCTTCATGCCGCACGGTGGGAAATCGAACAGAAAGATGAATGCATTCGTAGTTTAGAGGCCCGAGTAGAGAAGGCCGAGCGGGAGTTAAGAAAAGTCAAAACTGCCGAAACTCAGTCAGCCAGCCTAGCTAACCCGATTGTCTAGGAAAGGGTGACCCAGCGTCTTATAAGTCACGTAATTGCCGATCGCGACACGGCAAGCATGTTTGCAATGGAAGCTGTGAAAGGCCAGGCTTATGAACAAGGCTTCCATGCGGGTCGAAAAGTTGGGATAGAGAAGACGAAGGAGAAGCTCGCTGAGGAGGTCTGCTGATGTAAGAACCGTGGATTTAAACACGGGTGGATCAAGGCTCTCCAGGCCACAGAGTCTCTCCAGGTAGCAGGCGTTGATTCGGCGTCGCCATTATACCAGAGTCATCATTTTCCTTTTGCGGCCTTTGAAGTCGAGAAGAGCGATGACGAGGGGGACGCCGAATAAAATTAAGCATATTGTACCGCTCTAACATAAAATGGGAGCGAATTATGTATTATCGATTAATTCAATAAAACATATTATCTTTCGTGTTTGTATGTTGTTTTAGTTTATGTTTATACATGTTAAAAATCTTCCATCCTCCAACTAAGTTGAAGATTGATCAGGACATTCATAAAAAGTATGCCGAAGCCAGATGCTTACTCGGTCCTTCAAGGATGGGACTCCGGATTCGGAGGCTCAAACTTGGCCAATCGTGGCATCCACGAAGGGCACACCGAATCCGGAGGCTTATTCGGCCCAAACGTATTATTCACGGATGGGGCTCCGAATTCGAAGGCTTTTACTTGGCTAATCGTGACATTCACGAAGGGCGCTCCGAATCCGAAGGCATATTCGGCCCAAACGTGGCATTCACGGATGGGGCTCCGAATTTGGAGGCTTTTACTTGGCCAAACGCGGCATCCACGAAGGGCGCTCCAAATCAGGAGGCTTATTCGGCCCAAACGTGTCATTCACGAATGGGGCTCCGAATTCAGAGGCTTTTATTCGGCCAATCGTGGCATCTACAAAGGGCACTCCGAAACCGGAGGCTTTTACTTGGCCAATCGTGGCATCTACGAAGGGCGCTCTGAATCTAGAGGCTTAATTGGCCCGAACATGTCATTCACGAACGGGGCTCCAAATTCGGAGGCTTTACTCGGCCAATCGTGGCATCCACGAAGGGAGCTCCGAATCCGGAGGCTTTTACTTGGCCAATCGTGGCATCGACAAAGGGCGCTCCGAATCCGGAGGCTTATTCGGCCCAAACGTGTCATCCACGAAGGGCGCTTCAAATCTGGAGGCTTAATCGGCCCAAACATGTCATTCACGAATGGGGCTCCGAATTCGGAGGTTTTTACTCAGCCAATCATGACATCCACGAAGGGCGCTCCGAATCCGGAGGCTTTTACTTGGCCAATTGTGGCGTCCACGAAGGGCGCTCCGAATCTAGAGGCTTATTCGGCCCAAACATGTCATTCACGAATGGGGCTCCGAATTCGGAGGCTTTTACTTCGAACTAAAATTCCATATACTGAGACAAGAAGTCTTTTCGTTATAAAAGCGAAAGCTGTACACGACGAACATTCAAAACAAGTCATCATGTCCCACATGTCGGGTTAATGATAAAATTTACGCAAATGCGTGGAATTCCAAGGACGTGGCAGACTTCTCCCAGACATGTCTTTGAGCCGACACGCCCTTGTACCCGCGATTGAATCAATTTGATAGGAGCCATCCCAGTTAGGACCTAGTTTTCCGTCAGCCGAATTCCTGGCAGCCGGAAGTACTTTCTTGAGGACCAATTCTCCTGGTGCATAGCGGCGTAGCTGAACACATTGATTATACGACTTGGCAAGCTGTTGCTGATACCGTGCCATGGACGAAAGGGCACGGTCTCGTCGTTCTTCAATCAGAGCCAAATCCAAGGCCAACATCATGTCATTTCGGCCCATGTCAAAAACTTTTGATTTCAAGGTTGGGAGGCCGATCTCCAGGGGGATGATTGCCTGGGTTCCAAAGCATAGAGCAACCCCAGTGGATCGCCTCGGCGTAGTGCGATGAGCCCACAACACACTCGGCAATTCTTCGACCCATCTGCCTTTAGCTTTCTCTAGCCTCTTCTTGATGCCGTCCAAGATGGATTTGTTAGAAGCTTTGGCTTGACCATTGCTTTGTGGGTAAGCTGGCGTGGAGAAATAAGGCCGGATATCATACTTGCTGCACAACTATTGGTAGACGCCACAATCAAACTAGGTGCCATTGCCTGAAATAAGCGCTCTTGGAATGCCAAATCGTGTTTTTATATTTCTCCATATAAAGCGCTTAACATCAGTATCTCGAATGTGGGTTAGTGCGTCCGCTTCGACCCATTTTGTGAAGTAGTCTGTCGCGACAATCAAAAATCGCTTGTTGCCCGGGGCACGAGGTAATGGTCCGACGATGTCAAGTCCCCATTGGGCGAACGGCCAAGGAGTGGTGATAGAGCTCAATTCTTTGGCAGGCAAATGGGTTAAAGGGAAAAACTTCTGGCACTGTTCACATTTCTTGACGTAATTCTCGGCATCAGCTCTCATTATCGGCCAATAATACCCTTGTGTCACAGCTCGATGAGCCAAAGAACGCCCGCCGGAATGGGCACCACAACTACCTTCATGTATTTCAATCAGGAGTTCTTCAACTTTATCCAGATGAACGCATTCCAGATATGGACCAGAAAAGGATTTTTTGTAGAGCTTTCCTTGCGGATCCAAGTAATATCACAGGGCTTTGTTTCTCAGTTTGTGTGCTTCTTTCTTTTCTGCCAGAGCTATTCAGAAGATAGGAATGCAATGATAAGGTCCATCCAGCTTGGACCTAATTCTATGACATTAACTTGAATTGACTTTGAGGGGGCAATGCTCGGCTCAGGGATAAATCCCACTTCAATTGTCCGTTTGATTTCTGAGTTGATGGTGGAGGCTAGGCAGGCTAGGGCATCTGCATGTATGTTCTGATCCTGGGTTATTTGATTTAGTTCATGATGGTCGAATTTTGCCAGCAAAGAGTTCGCCGTTTTCATGTAAGCTGCCATTCAGTCATTTTTGGCTGTGTATTTCCCTTTCAATTGGTTGATGACTAGTTTTGAATCGCAAAAGATAAGCAAACACCGAGCACCAAGGAGATGTGCATTTCGTAAGCCGGTTAACAATGCTTCGTATTCGGCTTCGTTGTTCGATGCATTGAAGCCCAGTTTGACAACCTGCTCGATTATTGCCCCGTCGGGAGCCATGATCACTACGCCCGCCCCACTGCCTCGTTGATTGGACGATCCACACAGTATAACTGCCAAATGTCCCCAACATAAATTCTCCAGTTCGGCATAGGTTGAGTTTGATCAGACTTGAAGTCGGCAAGACCCCCAGTGAATTCGGCCACAAAGTCGCCAAGCACTTGCCCCTTGACTGAGGTTCTAGGCAGAAACTGAATATCGTACTGGCCGAGTTCAAGAGCCCACTTAGAAACGCGCCCTGATGCTTCTGCTCTACGGAGTACTGACCAGAGCCGGTAGTCCATTAGTACCCCGATGGTATGTCCCTGAAAGTAATGCATCAGTTTTCTTGCTACCATGACGAGGGCTAGGATAAGTTTTTCCAGCGGAAGGTAATGTGTTTCGGCATCAACCATTGCCTTGCTCACATAATACACTGGCCGCTGCTCCCCAAGCTCTTCCTTTAACAGTACGGCGCTGACAGCCCGGTTGGAAACTGCCAGATATAAAATGAGCGGGTCACCTGCCGAAGGTGTTGTCAATAGTGGAATTGATCAGAGGTAAGTCTTCAGACCGTTGAAAGCGGCTCCGCACTCAGAGGTCCATTCAAAAGCTTTACCCTGCCGTAGGGTATGAAAGAATTGTCGGTAGCGATCTGTAGAACGACTGATGAACCTGTTGAGTGCGGCGGCCATCCCCATCAACTTTTAAACCTCCTTCACCGATCGAGGAGAGCCGAGTTCTAGGATTGCTGTGATTTGCCTTGGGTTGGCTTCGATTCTTCGGTGGTTGACAATGTAGCCAAGGAATTTGCTAGATCCGATCCCAAATGCACATTTGGAAGCGTTTAGCTTCATTTTATACTTGCATAAAATGCCGAATGTCTCTTCCAGATCGACTAGATGCGTTTGCTCTTCTTTGGATTTGACCACCATATCGTCAATGTGCACTTCCATAGTACGGCCGAGTTGCTCCTTGAACATGACAGTGACTAGTCTTTGGTAAATTGCCCCTGCATTCTTCAGCCTAAAAGGCATAACCTTATAGCAATAGGTTCCTCTTGGGGTGAGGAATGCAGTTTTGTCTTGGTCCTCTGGATGCATGGCAATTTGATAGTAGCCTCTGTAGGCATCGAGGAAGCTCATACGTTGATGACGTGACGTGGCGTCTATGAGTTGGTCAATTCTGGGAAGAGGAAAACAATCCTTAGGGCAAGCTTTTTTTAAGTCCGTGAAGTCTACACAGACACGCCAAGTCCCATTTTTCTTCTTTACAACCACAGTATTCGACAGCCATGTAGGATAGGTCACTTCCCGGATTGCCCCGGCATCAAGCAACCGGTCAACTTCTTCAACAACAACAGCAGTGTGTTCTGCGGCTGACCGCCGACTTTTCTGAATAATCGGCTTACATTTGGGGTCAACATTCAAACGGTGATGAGAAACAGATAGATCTACCCCCGGCATCTTATACGGTGACCATGCAAATACATCAAGGTTACCGAGTAAGAAGGTAATTAGCTGTTACCTGTCGATTTTATTCAAGGAGGCGCCGCCCATGAAGAACCTGTTAGGATCCCCATCAATTTCAACTCGATCCAGGGCTTTCGTGGCCTTTTCACTTGGGAGCCATCCAACATCGTCGAGGCTCTCTCGATCCGGCACCTCAATAGAATTCACTTTTAGCTCTCTTGATGTCTTTGTGGCAAGAAGATAACATGCTTGTGCCGATTTTTGAGAACCACAGATTTGTTCAATGCCGCATTCAGTCGGGAAGCGGAGCAGTTGATGATAGGTGCTTGGCACGGCATGCATGGCATGCAGCCAAGTTCGTCCAATGATGAGATCATACGGCGAAGGCAGCTTGACAACCAAGAATTCCACATCCACTGTTCGGGAGCCCGCTCGAACTGGCAGTGTGATTTTGCCCAACGGGTATTCTGGATTAGCGTTGAAGCCAAATAACGGATAATGAGCTGGAGACAGGTCCGACTCGGTGAACCCAAGTTTGATCAAGGTCTTGTAGTACATAACTTCTGAAGTACTCCCCTGGTCAATGAGAATGCGTTCAACGATGAATTGGCTTACGCATAGCTCGATGACCAATGGATCAATGTGGGGGAGCGTTATGCCGATCAAATCAGAATCATCGAAGGTAATACTCAAAGCTTCATAGGGCTGTTTTGCCGGTGTGATTTGCTTTTGGGGGTCAGGAGTCGACTGAATTGTATGAATTGCGGATGCCGTCGGCAGGCTGTATATCATATGGATTACGTTGAGTGGAGGTGAATTCTGGCTTAAAGCTATTGTTTTGGTTGCGTTATCTTTTCGGGCGTACTGCTTTAGCCAACTGTCTTGTACCAATTCCTTAAGGTGATCCTTCAACGCATAACAACTCTCGGTATCATGACCGTGGTCCTTGTGATATTCGCACCGCCTATCCCGGTTTCTCGTGTCGGAAGGTCCCACCATTTTTTACAGCCATTTGAAGAATGGAAGGTGTTGAACTTTAGACATAACCATGCTGATCGGCTCCGACAACTCCGTATATTTCTTGTCCACGCGCCTTGTGCGCTTATTATCCACTTGAAGTTGTTCACTAGCTCGGTGGGAACATTGGTCATTTGGTTGGCGCGAATCTCGTCTTCTGTCTCGTTTAGCTCGATTCCGCGGTTCAGGGCTATACGATGGTACAAAATTTATCGGTTGAACGATCTCAGAAGGGGCCGTCTTGTTGGCCTTGTGCCCGGTTTTAACCTGCAGGGCGTCATCTTCCACTTTGTAGTATTCCTCGACTTTTTTCATCAACGACCAGACCGTTTTGGGGGGCCTTCTGGTCAAGGAACTGCGGAGGGCACTATCAGGATGCAACCCCATTTTAAAGGCGGTGATGGCCATGGAGTCGTTGCAGGCGTCATCTACAAGATTAAAGCATTCCCAATAACGCCGAATACGCTCGTAAGGTCTCCCCTGGTTGGATTTGCATTGCGCAAAGAGAGTCAGCTTGCTTCGGTTGGACCTCATTGGTGATGAATCATGCCCTGAAGGATTTCTGTAATTGATGGAAGCTCTTAATCGACGTCGGTTCCAACTTATAATACCATCTGACAGCCAATGGTCCCAAACTGCTCGAAATTATCCGGCACATGAGAGCCTCGTCGTCTGCATACAGCGTCATGGCTTGCTTATAATGATGGATATGGTCAGTGGGATCCGATTTTCCATCATATAGGGTGAACGATGGAGCCTTGAACTTTTTGGGTAATACTGCCTTGCGCTCCGTCGCACGAAGGGGTCATTTTAGTCCTCTTCGTCTGAATCATTTCTTCTTCTCTTATTTCGTGCACATGGACTTCCTTCAGAAGAACTAGAGACTTCGACTCGCCCCTTCTTTTTGGGTTCTGGGGATGACGAGTCAGAATCGCTGCCACTATCTTGTCTCCGAACTCGAGGTCGCCGACCATCCTTTCTCAGAGGTTGTGGCAACTCTTGGCGCGTGGCCTGTTGGGATTTTGCCACCTCCAAGGCCAAATCCTGTCGAAGGCGCTCGTTCTCAGTCATCATGTTCTCCAACCTCTGTTTGTTTTGTTTCGCCTGATCCATAATCGCTTACATTGTTTCATCAGCTGAATCGAAGTTCAAGGCTCTTCGTGCAGTAATGTTTTCTGGTCCCAGCATGGTGCTTGGAGTGGTATCGACTTGTGGCGTAAGGTTGTAAGCGATTGCTGGAGGATCTTCCGTCACGCCTTCCATGTATGTGCTAGAGTATTCCCACAGATGGCGCCAATTGTGGAGAAGTGGTTTGGAAATACTCTTTGAATCCAATGGGACGCTTGAGATCCTCAACTAGTAACTTGAAAAGGAATGCACACTCCAGTCGGGGATGCTGGAATAAGCACTCCGACGGATAAGTCAGTGTATACTCCCTTGGTTGCTTGTAACTCAAGTTAAACATACTAATTCACACATACCTTTCTCTGGTTGATGCTTCTCTATTTATATCCTCTTCCTTGGGCCTTAGGGTCGGGCCCACCCTTGATCCATTGCACGTCTATTTATTCAGCTCTTGTTTTGCTGGTCGGGATGCCGATTATACTATTCGTCTCTGATGTCGACTAGGAACAACGTCGAGTACAAATTCCACCTTTGGCTAATCTCATATATGTATCCGGCCTTACTCCCCCTGGAATATTCGGCTCCCACAATCGCATATAATAAATAATAATAACTTACCAATCACATAAATAAAAAGGACCAAATAATTAAACATGAGTCATAAACAAATTCAAATTGAATTAAATCTAAATCATGGGTCTCACCCATAAGTCAAACATGGTCCAATTATATACCAAAATAAACCTAACAAATTTATCTGAAATTATGGTTCAAACACCCAAAACTCAATTTCAAATTATGCTATAAATTAAACTGAACACCAATCAATTTGCAAATTCTCATAAAATAAATACTTACCATTAAATTCCGAAATTTTTATCCAACATGCTACTCTTATAAGAACAACATAATAAAAATTTCATAATTTCTGAGATCGAAAATTATATTTAAAAAAAAATTATTACAAAATTGAACCATTTTCGTACATAACTTTACACAACACTCTAATCCAAATATTACTCAATTAATTTATACACTGACTATTTAAAAAATATTTTGGCACATTTCAACATACCCTCCTTAAAGAAATTTCGTCCTCGAAATTTAAACTTAAGTAATGTAATGCATCCTACAATCACCCACAAACTCACTCAGGTACTTACCAATGCATCAACAAAATTTTTTGACTACTACACGAGCCTTAACAAGTCACACCGGTAACGAACCAAACCGTTATATTTTCACAACAATTGATTATAAAAACCTTTACTAGTATAAACCATTAAGTGATTCTTCTATCCACATCAATAAATCAATAATCCAAAGCAACAAAATAGGATCTAATCCCTTAAGCATAACAAATTTTTTGGCAAAATGACTCTTCAGAATACCAAGACACCATACCTTATTGGTGATAACCCAACTTCAACGAACTATCTCCATCGCCTAATGCACAATGCACCCCAAGGCCAAAACAACTATTACTACTCCGAGACCTTAACAAAACGAAACAATACCTCTTCAAAAGCACTAACCACTAACTCAAAAAGTGACCACCACTTGTCACAAGACGAACAACACTTAACCAACACTAGGGTGATGCCACACCCCATAACCAAACGAAATAAAATCAATTCGGACAACGAGCTAAGATTTCCATCAACAAAGACTCTAAATCAACATTAACGGTTCCACTCCGATGTGGAGTTTACAAAATGATCTCAACAAAATACCATAAGTCTAAACAAGACTCAACAAAACTAGGTAAACACCCAAACCATACATGCCCCTCAGGCTAAAAGCTAATTCAACTAAACTTCTATGACATTTAGTCTGAGTTACAACACAAACTCTACACTAGTATTACGGTGACTCACAAGGTCCACCCTAAATGCAACCATGATTCGACTAACACAACCCACGGGAAACTTCAAACAATAGTGCCATTTCCCTAGCCAACCAACAAGAGATCCTACTTCTCTTCTAGGACTTATCATGCATTAAGCACAAGGAAACACCCTCCAAAGTTTAGCAAACAAACTCATAATTCATTCCAACTCACCCAATTGCAAGGAAAAGAGAGCCTAGTTCTTGAAGCTACCTGTAATGCCCCGAAAATTGGGCAAGGTATATTTATTTATACTACAAAACCCACCTGATAGACAAACGCATATATATAGCTAATTATTTCATACATCCATTTCCATTAAATCTCAAATGCCAAATACATGCTATTCATATCTTAATGCCCCAGTTCCAATCCCAAGCATACATTTTACAACAAGTATGAAATGGAAGCCAAACAGATAATAAGTGCCCTACAGGCTTACAAATTTATCCAAGAACATTCTTGGTTACACAAAATGGAGTTTCAACTCAACGCAAATACAGCCCTGAGATGCAATAGCAGATATAAAACCATTTCCATTTTAAACCATATCTGCTACATGAATACAGGCTTTGTGAATCTCTAGGTGAGTGTTTGCAAGTAGGCCCTAATGCACTACCACTGTCATTTTTACCAGTAAACTGGAAGGCTTGACACTTCACCGTGGGGTTCTACACCCCTTACCCAGATTCATCAACTATTCATCTTTTCGCAAACAGATACATTTCCAAACATTTCTCAAAGAACAGATACATTTCCAATGAAATGAATGTAATGCAATGTCCAATGCAACAAATGAGGAATGTGGTTCAATTTACCTAAGTCTCATGCATTTCTACAATAATAATGGCTATCCTCCACCGATAGCTCAAAACAGATATTTCTAAATAGATATTTAAACAATTAAATTCCAAAAATTTTCATAAATACAATCTATTCCACATCTCATCAAATATGAACAACTACACTAGTTTTCATATCACAATCACGTCCGGTAACCTCTCAAGGTCCATTTCTAACCGTGTCGGTTTTATTCCAACAGATACATTAAGTAAAATAATACCGTTAATGCCCAAGAAAACATCATTTTCTTTCCAAACTCATTCTCCAAACATTATTCAACTATGACAACCTATTTTGATCAAAAGCCCCAAAAGTTAAATATAATTCCTTTATTTTCTTTAAAAATGCTCTTTTGGTCGCAAACCGGTAAAAATTTCAAAACCCATCGAGTCGAAGTCCCTTTTTGTTCAAATTTAAAACATAGCTCTTTCATAACCTTACAAACATATTCCAAGTTTACACTTTTGCAATTTGGGCATCAACTTTTTATTTTTCTTAAAATTTCCCTTTTTAGCAAATAAATCACAAAATTTTCAAAAATTCTAATTAAATTATATACAATTCTAAGCTCCATATAATCAAGTAAAAGTACATAAAGAAGTGTAGGAAAAATTCCTACCTCGAGCCAAGAAGCTTTCAAACTTTTCGGCAACAAAAATTAAATTTTTTTGGAGCCAAACGACTGTAACAACCCAAATTTTTAATTATTCTGTAGAATTTATACTAATATTATTTAATCTCAGTTAAGAAAATATATGATTTATTATATATTATGTTGTGTAATTTTGTAAAATAATATACTTATTAAATGTTTAGGGGTCAAAATATAAATAATAATAATAATAATAATAATAATAATAATAATAATAATAATAATTATAATAATAATAATAATAATAATAATAATAATAATAATAATAGGTGTGGTAGTAAAATAAATAATTAATTTTCTGTTAATATAATAATAAAGTGTAATTTAATCAAGAATTGATTTATTTATATAATTATATTAAAAAGTTGGGTCAAAAGGTAATTATCTTAAATATCTATTAGGATAAGTATAAATATTAGCGAATTAATGAGTGAATCTTCGAGTTCGCCACGCGTAGGCCAGCTGGTGGCTTCCTCTCCCTATTTAAGGGAGGAGTTGATCAACCTGTGAAAGAAAGAAGAAACGAAAAGGAAAGAAGGAAGGAAAAGGAGAGAAAGAAAGAAGAGAAAGAAAGAAAGAGAGGAAGAAAGAAAAAATAATGGAAGCTGAGAGGATCTTTGATAGTGAAAAGGAAGAGTAAGGTATTAAAGTTAAGGTGAGTTATATTATACCTTGAGTCACCAAAATGTATTTTATATATGTTTTTGTAACGCCCTCAAAATAAACCCATTACATATATATCATTGACATGCAAGATTAAAAGAAAACAATTCGTTATCTCATTCATCAGAGTATTACTAAATAAAAACATTACATGTAACATCAAATAAAATGCCCTACGGGCTTACATCTTTCCAAGCCAACACTTGGACACAAAGATATGAGTTCTAACTCAAATACAAATAAAGCCCTAGGCTTGAATGTTTACATGTACTATTAAATAAAACAAATAACTAAAGATAGTCTTCAAATCCAATCCTTCCAAGCTAAGTCCTTGGAGGTAGCTTATCACCTGGACCTGAAAATGATGTTCCCATATAGGGTGAGCCACAGCCCAGTAGAAATGTACTAAACCAAATATAAGCATTGAATAAAGCAATAGCATTCAATAGATGGTTAACCCAGATATTCAATTATATCATTATACAGTCTCATGACACTAATGTCTATGACACGTTTCACTTTCATTATTATCAATATGGCTCAGAACCTGGCCAAACTTACAACAGTGAACTATATGTATCATATTCGCATTACTTCCAATATCAACCAAACAAATGAGACTCAGGCTCATATCAAAACACTTCATACTTCCCGTTTGATACACATTTTAGTGCTGTATCAATAACATATAAAAACACTTCAATATCAATAAGCACACATAATAGTGATGCTAATGGAGTCCATCCCCTATCTCCTCCCAAACAAAATCCGGTTTAGAGGTCCATCCCCTATCTTCCCCTAAACCGTGGAGTACATCCCTTATCTCCTCCCACACAATATGCAAATGCAATGCTCAATCAATACACGTATTTTCTGTATTAATTCAATAGTCAAAATTAATGACTTAACCAATGTGATTAGTTTCAGTTATCCCTAATCCACATGCAATGTCTACAACAATCACGACTATCCTCCACCGATAGCCCAAAACAGTTATTTCTAGACTGGAAATAAATATATCAACAATTCAATAGGCGAGTGATTTAAATTATCCAACTACACCATTAAATCAATAAATTCCTTAATTCTCTTTAAATTAATTATACAAATTAATTCATTAAAACAACTAGGGTTTTTCCCAAAATTACCAAAATACCCCCAACATATCAAAATACCAAAACTTAGAACAAAACTTATAAGATGGAGTAGGAAATCCCTACCTCGAAGAAAACAACTCAAATGAAGAAGATGGAGATGACCACCCAAAATCCAAAGTGCTCCAAATCGCGAAATGTTTAGATTAAAATGGAGCCTTTGACTCCCACTACCTTTTTAATAAAGAACCTAGGGTAGAAACACACTCTAAATAGATCAAACCTAAGAGAGAAGGTGAGTGGAAGGAGAGAGAAAACGTCCCTAGGGTTCTGAAATCAAAAAGATGCTGAAAAAATGTTTTAAAAACCGCTGCTGCCTATTTAAATAAAACAGGCTCGCTCGAGCGAAGAAGTGGTCGCTCGAGCGACCAGACACAAAGAATACTCGCTCGAGCGAAGGAAAGCTCGCTCGAGCCAACAATACGATGCTTCAGGTCTACAACCCAGAAGCACGCTCGAGCGACAGAATGCTCGCTCGAGCGAAGGACTCGCAACTCGCTCGAGCGAAGGAAAGCTCGCTCGAGCCAACAAATACAGCTCTCAGGTCTATACTAGACGCAATCGCTCGCTCGAGCGAAGAAACCCTGGCTCGAGCGAAGGACCAAAACAAGAGCTCGCTTGAGCGACCAACTCCTCGCTCGAGCGAAGGTCCAGAAATCTGGACAGCAACACTTGGTTTCTAACCCAACCCACCTGTAACAAACCTGCCTAATACAACCAATAACTCATGAATAAGGAATTTAGAAGACAGCAACAACAATACTATAACAACAGGATCTACGGAACATAAGTCCGGATACAACAACTGAATGGGAAAAGACCGGGGTCGCTATAGTTTTGACTTACCAAAATCTGTTTTACACAAGTTATGTTTTATTAGTATATTAATAAAAGTAATGTTTTATAAAGGTTCCAGTTACGTGGATTATTTTCTGAACCCTATTTGCTTAAAAGGAAATCCATGGATATGTTTGTTTATGTTTTAAAGAATATTTGGTTATGACCTTATAAACAATTATGTTTTGTAAGTACCACCATGGGCGTCCCATGCCTTGGGGGACTTAAATAACCATTGGCCTCTGTTTGACCACTTTATGGTCCTCTGTCTGTCATGGATCCATTGACTTCTATTCTGTGCGGACCAAAGTGTTGTGCGGAGCTAAGTGCTACACTATTGTGGGAGCCACCTCTAGAATCCGTACGAGCCACCTCTAGAATCCGTACGAGCCACCTCTTGAATCCGTACCTCTGTTCTGATTGTCATACCTGTGACCTCTGTTCTGTACTGTGGTTATGGTCATTTACTTACATAATTTATGTATTTCAGTTTCTGCTACTTAAATGATTTGTTTACTAAATTATCGTGGTTATGGTTATTTATTTACATAATCTCAGTTTTGCTACTTAACAGATTATTTGTTCCGACTAAGTTATCTTAAATGTTTTGGCCTAACTAACTATCCATGGTTATTTCGTGTCCCTTATACTCTTGGTATAATATTTCTCACTTTGTCATGTGCTTATAGTTGTTTACCAATTTTCAGGAAACAATGCAATTCAGAAATAGTTTTTGGAAAGTCTTAGACACGGGGCTGCGGAATAGACACACATAACACTTTTATGATATTTTTTTTATATGTAAATATCGGCCTTTTTGGTCAATACATTTTGTAATAAAAATAGAAACTCCAATGATTATTTTGATACCCTTACTTAAATTTTACTTCCGCTCGCGTTTATTAATTTGTTAAGAATTGGCCGGAGGTAACCTCAGTTACTGGCCATCACGATGCTTAACCTTGGGTACGGGGAGCGGGTCGTGACAACGCTTTTTCTGCCCTCTACGTTTTAATCCAAAGCACTAGGGGTCAAAAATGACTTACACTAGAACAAATCCAAGAAAAACCAACTTGGAACCTCTTTTCTCTTGTTTCCTCAGGGCAAGAACTTCAAGAATTCCCAAAAGTTGAACAAAATATCTATTTGGTTATTATTTATAGATATTTCTTTTTTCTTTTTTTTAACTACACAAATATCTAACCATATATATATATATACACCTATATATATTGGTATCAGAGCCAAGTTATGTTTGTATATGTTTCTTACAGTCTTGTTTTCTATTTAATCATTCTCCTTTCTTGATTAGTTATTCTATTTTCGGCCATCTTAATCTGTCAAAAATTATATCTGTGTCTTTCCACCTAGCTAAGTCACCCACTTTCGTCCCTGTCCAGAGTAAGTCCTTAGGGTTAGGCAGTGTTGGACTTAGGGGTCTTCCGAATAGGGTATGTATGGATGCGGGTATGTGAAAAACATGATAAATTTTGACAATGTATTAAGATTCCTATAATACAGATTAAATAATCAAAAGATGAGTCGATTATTTAGAAGTAACTCGTCAGCTAGTTCTAGATCAACTACTTTGCCCTCACTACTCAATCAAGGATTATTAATTAATGAAGAAGATGTTGAAATACAAAATGATAAAATTGATTTAAATTGGAATATACCAAAATTACCTGTTAAGGAAATTTATAAAACTACTTTTTTACAAAATACTTTTAATGTTAATCTGCATGTTAAAACCATTGAACAAATTTATGCTTTAGAAAAACCTAGGAAAACTTGTCAATTATTTGATGTTGATCTAATTAAAAGACATTTGAAAACTGATAATAATTTTATTCATTTAGGCTTAATTCAAGTTGGTATTAAACCATTAACCCAACAAGGAAAAAATGCTTATGTTTTATTATGTTTACGAGATGCTCGTTTTATTGATTATAATGATAGTTTAATGGGTATGATGGAAACTGGTCTTCATAAGGGTCCAGTACATTTTAATTGTTTTCCTGATTTTACACTCAGTTTACGTGATCCACATATTTTAAAAGCATTAACTTTAAATATTCAATTAAATGGTTCATTTACTAATATGTTAGAAAAAGTTCATAATATTGCTTTAATTTATCGTGTTCATTATAAATGTATGAAAACCAATTTAAATGTTCAAGCTTTGCATAAAAGTCCAAAAGATAAAACTCTGCTAATCCAAAGTAGTAATAATGAATCCCATATTAATGTTCCACAAATGATTGAATGGAAAAATATTACTCTCCCCGATCAATGGATTACTAATAATGAAAATTATAAACATAATCAACAACAATCTTCTATTCAAGATATCCAAGATATCCAACAATATACTGATGGTTCAGTTCACATTAAATTTAATCGAGGTCAATCCTCTAGACATAGTACTTCTAGTATACCTACTGAAATTGAAACTGAAGATGAAATATTTAATACTCCTTTATTTCGAAAAAATAGTCAACTCAATCTTGGTCACACTACAAATAGTAAACTCAAAGGAATTGATAACTCTACAACTTCTCAAATTAGTAAACCTGTTTATTCAACACACACACATTTACCTGAAGAAGATGAAGAATCTCAAAATTCTCCTACTCAAACTGATTTCGAAGTTACACATCCAATCAATCCTCAATTAATGACAATCAAAAAAGAATTTACTCCTGATTTAGATAAATTACTTATTGATTTTAGATCTAAAGAAAATAGAACTAAAAGACATGCTTATCGTGCTAAATATGATTCTGCTCAACAATCCAGCATAACTAGGAAATGGTATGATTTTATGGTAGAATATGGTTTTGAATTATCTTTCTTTGAATATATGGATAACTATTATAAAAAGATTAATACAATCACAAAACATAAATGGAAAACTTCCCCTAATACATCTGTTACCTCTAGTCATCCACCTCTATCTAATATAATTATTGAATGCCAAGGTTCTGAAGTCCCAGCCTCTCCTTTTAAGTTGCCTGGCACTGACCCTGAAATTAAAAAAATTATTGAACAAAATAATTATACTAATCAATGTTTAAAAACAATTGGTAAACAATTAGATAAAATAGAAACTAATTTAGATGATTATTCTGCTAATACCACATCTACTAAACAATCTCTCGATCAACCTTTAATAAACCTTCCCAGTGATCGTTCCAAACGCAAAAGTTTAGTCACCAATGATCAATCTGCTGTAAAAGCTATCGAACAACTATTTACCAAATTAGCTACCAATGAACAAGCTTCACCCTCCAAAGGTCTTACTGTTTTAAATCAACAAGAACCTGTTTCTACTCAATCTGATTCTGATTCAACTGATAATGAGATTAATCAATTAGCTCGACAATTTCAACCCTCTACTCAGCTCAACAAATTGCATTATCCTAAACCTAATCCTACATCTCTTACAAAAAATTGGTATTCTAGACCAACTCCTCCTGATCTCCAATATGAAGAAAATAATCTTGCTAATCAATTTTCTGTCTCTGCCAAAAAATTATATGAATGGAATATTGATGGTTTAAGT
The DNA here is from genome assembly GCA_030407325.1 of Camellia japonica. NCBI lineage: Eukaryota > Viridiplantae > Streptophyta > Magnoliopsida > Ericales > Theaceae > Camellia > Camellia japonica. The sequence goes on from JAPPVO010000029.1 coordinate 37,438,367, forward strand.
GAAGATCAAATATTGCAAAAATTAAATCATTTATCTATGGTTGCTAATAGTTATTTAACTAATTACCCTGATTACTCTCAACCTGAAATTGCTTCTTTAATAACCTCTGGTTTTACCGGTATGCTCAAATCTTGGTGGGAAAAATATCTCACTGCAGAACAACGTGAATCAATCTTACATGCTAATCAAAAAGATGCAAATGATCTCCCTATCTTTGATGAACATATTGGTTATTATGTACCTGATGGTGTTAACACATTAATCTACACAATAGTTAGACATTTTATAGGAACTCCTACTAATATATATTCTCGCATACATGATCAACTTAGTAACCTGACCTGTCCTACCTTAAGTGATTTTAGATGGTATAAAGATGTTTTTACCTCTAGAGTTATGTTAAGAGAAGACTGTACTAAATCATTTTGGAAAGAAAAATTTATTAATGGATTACCTGATTTATTTGCTCACAAAATTAGAGATGTTCTTAGTCAACCTACTGGAATAATTGAATATGATAATTTAACCTATGGTGATATAATTAGCACTATTCAAAAAGAAGGATTAAGAATGTGTATTGATCTTAAACTTAGTCAAAAAGCTCAAAAAGATAAGCACAAGGCTAAATATGAATTAGGAAATTTTTGTGAACAATATGGTTTACGTCCTGTAGCACCCTCTCGTAGGAAACCACATAAACATAGTAAACATAAACACAAATATTCAAATAAATACAAAAAGAACTATTCACCTTCTAAATCAAATGATAAATTTTATACTAAACCAAAAAAGAAATATTACAAGTCAAAATCACATCCAAAATCTAAATCTAATAAAGATATTACATGTTATAACTGTGGTCAAAAAGGTCATTATTCTAATAAGTGTAAAGAGAAACAAAAATTAAAAGATAAAGTTAATCAACTTCAAATTAATGATGAATCAAAAAATCAATTATTTGAAATCTTTCAATTAAATCAATCTGTTAGTGATTCCTCTTCTGATAATCCGAATACTTCATCTGATTACCATTCACCTAGTAATGATTCTGATAATAATATAGAATTAGGATGTAATGATGTTTGTTGTAAACCTGTTAAACAAATTACTGTTCTTACTAAACAAAATCAAGAAGAATCTGCTCTTATTGAACTAATTAGTAAATTAGATGATCCAAATTAAAGAAGAAATATACTGATAGACTTAAATCTTTATTAATTAATAATACTGATTTTAAACCTAGACAAGATAAACCAATTATTAGTCTATCTAAAACTTTAGAAAGATTTAAGAATAAACAAAAAGAAGTTACACTTCAAGATTTACAACAAGAAATCAATCAGATTAAACAAACTATTAAAGAACTACAAAATAAAGATCAACATTTAGAAGACGAAATTATTACATTAAAACCTAATAAAAATTTAGAAAATTTCCAAGATAATAATGTTGAATCTCCTAATGAATCTGGTCATGATTCTGACCATACTAATCCTGAAAACCTTCTATTCGATAATCGATCACACCAATCTCAATCAAACAATCTTGAAAATAAAAGATTAAATCTAATTAATAAAATTTATATTCAAAAATGGTATTCAAAAATTAAAATTGTTATTAATAACTTTGAATTAGAACTTGTTGCATTAATTGATACTGGTGCTGATTTAAATTGCATTCAAGAAGGTTTACTCCCTACTAAATATTATGAAAAATGTCATGAAAGATTAACCTCTGCTAATGGTAGTAAAATGCATATTAAATATAAATTACCTAAAGTTCATGTTTGTCACAATAATGTCTGTTTTAAAACCTCATTTGTTTTAGTAAAAAACATGACTGATAAAATCATTTTAGGTACACCATTTATCTATTTACTATATCCATTTACTACATCTAGTGAAGGAATAACTACTCATGTTTTTGGTCAACCTGTTACATTTAAATTCTTATCTCCACCTGAAATGTTAGAATTAAATCAATTAAAAGATTGTTCTATCTCTCACACTATTAATCGATTAAGTAGACATTTAAAATTTCTTAAAGAAGAAATTAATTACAAAAGAATTGATCAACAATTAACTGATCCCGTAATTATTTCTCAGATTAATGAATTTAAATTAAAACTTGAATCAACTGTTTGTTCAACTTTACCTACTGCGTTTTGGCATAGGAAAAAACATGTAGTTACTTTGCCATATATCAAAAATTTTAATGAAAAACAAATTCCTACTAAATCTAGACCTATTCAAATGAATCATGAATTACTTGAAATGTGTAAAAAAGAAATTAATGATTTGTTAAAAAATAGAATAATTAGTCCGAGTAAATCCCCATGGTCTTGTCCTGCTTTTTATGTTAATAAAAATGCTGAATTAGAACGAGGTGTCCCTCGATTAGTCATTAATTACAAACCTTTAAATGCTGTTTTAGAATGGATTAGGTATCCTATTCCTAATAAAAAAGATTTGATTAAAAGACTTAGTCAAGCTGTTATTTTTAGTAAATTTGATTTAAAAAGTGGTTTTTGGCAAATTCAAATTCATCCTAAGGATAGATATAAAACTGCTTTCACTACACCATTTGGACACTATGAATGGAATGTCATGCCATTTGGGTTAAAAAATGCTCCTAGTGAATTTCAACATATAATGAATGATATTTTCAATCCATTTAGTCATTTTTCCATAGTTTATATAGATGATATTCTTATTTTTTCAAAATCAATTAGTGAACACTGGAAACATCTTACTGCCTTCTTTTATACCATTAAGAGTCATGGTCTCGTCATTTCTGCTCCTAAGATTAAATTGTTTCAAACCAAAGTCGATTTTTAGGTTATGATATTCACCAGAATACTATTTTACCTATTAGTCGTTCCATTGAATTTGCGTCTAAATTTCCTGATGAAATCTTAGATAAAACTCAACTACAACGTTTTTTAGGATCACTGAATTATATTGCTGAATTTTACAAAGACCTTAGGAAAACTTGTCAACCTCTGTTTGATCGGTTAAAAGACAATCCTCCTCCTTGGTCTTCTACTCATACTGCTATTGTTAAACAGGTTAAACAATATGTCAAGTCTCTTCCTTGTCTTGGTATTCCTACTGAAAATTCATTCAAAATTATTCAAACTGATGCCTCTGATGTTGGTTATGGTGGCATTCTCCTTCAGAAAGTCACTCCTCAATCATCTGAACAAATTGTTCGTTATCACTCTGGTGTCTGGAATAAAGCACAATTAAATTATAGTACTATTAAAAAAGAAATTTTATCTACTTTTATGTATTAGTAAATTTCAAGATGATATTTTAAATCAAAAATTTTTACTTCGTGTTGATTGCAAATCTGCTAAATATGTTTTAGAAAAAGATGTTCAAAATCTTGCTAGTAAGCAAATTTTTGCCCGTTGGCAATCTATTTTAAGTATTTTCGATTTTACTATTGAATATATACCTGGTTGTCAAAATTCCATTCCCGATTTCCTTACCCGAGAATTTTTACAGGGGGGATAGGGATGGCCACTCCATGTATTGCTTACCATAAAACCCAAATTACCCATTATCGTGATCTGATTCACCAAACTGCTTATCGCATTGCCCGGATAAAATTAGCCAAAAAAACTACTAAACGTGCTCAATACATTCAGTACCACCAAATCCAAGCTCGTCGCCATTTACTTGCTGATTATTACAACTGTTTGGATTTTCATCAGACTTATTTAGATCTCCTTAGTGGTTGCTAATCTTTATTGCTAACTTTGTTTCTTTTTAAACAGATGTCTCGCCCAAGGCCCCCTTCTAAAACCTTGGTTCCAACTAGTCAGCCTTTTATCCCTCCTTTGGAGTTAGTCACCCAATACCATCCTATTGAAATGATTAATCGTTACCAAGTTCTTGGTAATACTCCTCGACCCAGTTTCACATCTGCTTTGGCCTATGATCCTTTTGCTTCATCTAGCCAAGCAGTTACTCCATACCCTCCTAATCCTATTAAAACTGCTCGATCTGATTATGTTGACTCAACAACTACTAATCTCTTTTTCAAAGAACCTAGTCACCCAAAGAGTCAATCTGTTAATGATCTGGTTAAAACTTATTTCCCTCCTGGATGGCATTTTGTTCCTCTCCATCCAGAGAAAACAATTACCTTCTATAAAGACATCATGTTCAACCATCAGTCAATTGTGATTAAACCCATTTATGATCGTACTTACACTAGTAAAGTGGTTTACCATTCACTTTATATTCACAATATTGTTTCCTTACTTGAATGGGGTTCTCCTTATCAACTTCGAGATTTACCTAATCACTCCCTTCAGTATAATTATTATGATTATATTGATGCCTGGTTCAAAGTCCTCCTATATCAAAATGAAACATTTAGTCACTCCTGGTTTCTTTAATTTGATCAAAAGTTTAAGTCAGAATTACCTACTTGGTTTCTGAGATGGTGGACACATTATGGTGCCATTCCAGACATCTTCCCATCAGTAATTTTGGATCAAGTCAATTACTTTTCCACTGTTTTCTCATTCACTCCACAGCAAAGAGAATTCCCTCAATTGCTTATTTTTATATCCAAATATAAGATCCCTTGGATATTCAAATGGCAATATGGTATTTCTGGTAAAGTGATTCAGCGGCTACATAAGGTTAAATGGTGGGATAACTTCAAGATTCAACGAATTATTGATATTGTTCAAACTGAGTTCCCGATTAACATTCATGCTCCTATAGCGACCCCGGTCTTTTTCTTTTAGATTGTTGTATTTGGACTTAAGTTCCGTGGATCCAGGCATTGTGTATTGTTGTTGTTGTCCTTTAATTATTTATTTTTGAGTTATAGGATGTCTTTGGACAGGTTTGTTTCAGGTTGGTTGGGCTTAGACACCAAGGGTTGCTGTCCAGAATTTTGGACCTTCACTCGAGCGACGAGTTGGTCACTCGAGCGAGCTGTTGTTTTTGTTCTTCGCTCGAGCCAGGGTTTGGTCGCTCGAGCGAGAGTCTGCGTCTAGGCTTAGGACCTGAGAGATGTGTTTCTTGGCTCGAGCGAGCATTTCTTCGCTCGAGCGAGCGAGGTGTATGTTTTCGAGTTCTTCGCTCGAGCGAGCATTTCGTCGCTCGAGCGAGATTCTGGGTTGCAGACCTGAAGCATCGAGTTTTTGGCTCGAGCGAGCTTTTCTTCGCTCGAGCGTGGATTTCTTGTGTCTGGTCGCTCGAGCGACCAAGTCTTCGCTCGAGCGAGCCTGTGCAGTTTAAATAGGCAGCAGCGGGATTTTAATCAGTTTTTCTATCTCTTTTTGTTTTCAAACCCTAGGTCCGACTCTTCTCTCTCCCTACACACCTTCTACCCTAGGTTTCATCTAGTTTTAGGGTGTTTCTACCCTAGAGCCTTTATTAAAAAGTTAGAGTGGGTCGAGGGCTTCAGTTTAATCTGAACAATTTGGGTTTTGGAGCACTTTGGAGTTTGGGTCATCATCTCCATCTTCTCTTTTTGGGTTATTTCTTCGAGGTAGGGATCTCCTACTCCAATGTATACGTTTTGTTCTGAGTTTTAGCATTTTAATATGTTGGGGGTAGTTTGGTAATTTTGGGAAAAACCCTAGTTGTTGTATTAAATTGAATTGTATGTTTAATTTAAGGAAAATTGGGGAAATTGGTTGAATTCATTGCATTGAGGAATTTATTGATTAAATGGGGTAGTTGATTAATTTAAATCATTTGCCTATTGAATTGTTGATTTATTTATTTCCAGTCTAGAAATAACTGTTTTGGGCTATCGGTGGAGGATAGTCATGATTGTTGTAGACATTGCATGTGGATTAGGGATAACTGGAACTAATCACATTGTTTTAGTCATTAACTTTGACTGTTGAATTAATACAGACATTAAATGTATTGATTGTGTGTTGTATATGTTATGTGTTTACATGCATTGCATTGTTTGGGAGGAGATAGGGGATGTACTCCACGGTTTAGGGGAAGATAGGTGATGGACCTCTAAACCGGATTTTGTTTGGGAGGAGATAGGGGATGGACTCCATTAGCATCACTATTATGTGTGCTTATTTATATTGAAGTGTTTTATTGATACAGCACTAAAATGTGTATCAATCTGGAAGTATGAAGTGTTTTGATATGAGCCTGAGTCTCATTTGTGTTGTTGATATTGGACGTAATGTGAATATGCTATATAGTTCACAGTTGTAAGTTTGGTCAGGTTCTGAGCCATATTGATAATAATGGAAATTGATAAGTGTCATAGACATTAGTGTCTTAAGACTGTATGTTGATATAATTGATTATCATGGTTAACCATCTATTAAATGCTAGGACTTTATTCAATGCTTATATTTGGTTTAGTATTTTTCTACTGGGCTGTGGCTCACCCTTTATGGGAACATCATTTTCAGGTTCAGGTGATAAGCTACCTCCAAGGACTTAGCTTGGAAGGACTTGGATTTGAAGATTAGATTAGTTTTCTGTTTTTATTTGAATTACATGTAAACATTCAAGCCTAGGGCTTTATTTGTATTTGAGTTAGAACTCATATTTTTGTGTCCAAGTGTTTGCTTGGCAAGATGTAAGCCTGTAGGGAATTTATTATGATATTACATGTAATGTTTTCATTTCGTAATACTTTGATGATTGAGATAATACAATGTTTTCTTTTAATTATGCAAGTCATTGTTATATGTATAATGGGTTATTTTTAAGGGCGTTACAACTTGGTATCAGAGCGTACCGGGTTTGAATACTTGGGGTACGTGGGAAGTGATTAGTATCACAATGGGTTCGTCTCGTTTGATAGAGACTTAGTGTAGTGTTATATGTTTGCATGATAACATGTTTATGTGATTATGTGGGTATGGAATGTAGTTTCTAGGATGTTGATTGGACCCTTGAGTTGCTAGTAGTCTTGTTGGAAAGGCAATTGATCACTGCTGCTTCCAACCGGAACTATGGTAACGCTTTGGGACCATTATCATCCAGGAATGAAATTCGTAGGTGCTTATGTGATTATGTGCTTACGTGGAATGAATTATTTTTGTCCAATGCATTAGGACGCGAGTGTTTAGCTTCGGCACATTTATTAATGTGCTAACGTCTTTGTTTCTTGTATTAGGATGTCAGGACGAGGACGAGGTCGCGGTAGGCGTGGTAGGCCGGGTAGGCAGGAAGTGCCTGTGCCAGAGGAGGTTCCAGCAGTACAGGAAATTCCGGCAGTTCAGATTCCGGCAGTGCAGGAGGGAGTAGGCCAGGCCAATGTGGCCGAGCCGGTAGGCCAGCAGGCTATGGGCGCTTTAGCCCGAGAGATAGCAGGGGCATTCAGGGAGTCTGTAGGCATTCTCAGAGCTGAGAATCAGGCTCAGGTTCATGTTGCAGATGCAGGACCTTCTTTTCTGAAGAGGGAGTTCTTCCGGTCCAATCCGGACGAATTTTTAGGTGATCCTAAAGAGCCGCTTAAGGCAGATGAATGGCTCGAACAGACAACGAAGACGTTTGAGATGCTAGGCATCGAAGACGGGGCACTGAAGGTGACCTTGGCATCTTTCCAGCTTAAGGGGGATGCGGGTCAGTGGTGGAAGTTCACTAAGGGCCGTATAGGAGGGACTTGGGAGGCTTTCGTAGATGCTTTCCAGGAGAAGTTCCTGTCTTCAGCAGTTAAGGAGAGGTTGAGGGAGCAGTTTTGCCAGCTTAAGCAGAACAATTCTTCAGTGGCCGAGTTTGAGGCATCGTTTACTAGCTTGTCCAGGTTTGCACCTGAGTTGGTGGCGTCTGAGGAACGCCGTTGCATTGAGTTTGAGAAGAAGTTGAGGCGTGGCCTCAAGTTGAGAGTTGTAGGGTCTTTGATTCGGGATTATGGGCGTCTAGTTGATGCTGCAGCCCATACTGAGATTATGATGCAGGAAGAGGAGGAAGGGCAGAAAGGCTCCAAGAGGAGTCAGGATGGTCAGAGTGATGGTAGGAGACAGAAGGGTTTTACCCTCAGCAGTCTCAGGGTAGCTTTTCTAGATCGACTTTTCCTGTGCCGAGTGCTAGTTCGGGGAAAGGCAGCCAGGGAGACATTACCTGTTTCAAGTGTGGCCAGCTGGGCCACAAGTCTCCAGTTTGTCCTCAGAGGGGAGGAGTACAGAGAGCAGCATCTTCTTCGGCTCGATCTCAGAGCCAGAGTCAGGGTAGAGGCCAGCCACTCTCGTGTTATCAGTGTGGTCAGCCAGGGCACATGAAGAGGTATTGCCCGCAGTTGAGTGGCACACCTGGTGCATCTGGTTTGAGGCAGACTCAGGGTCAGCAGCCAGCTCAGTCGGGTCAGGCCTCGAGGGCCAATCAGGGGGCTTCTTCGTCCCAGTCTGTGCAGCAGTCTAGGGGTGAGCAGGTTGATCAGAGGCCATCTGGGCGCGTGTATGCTGTTACCGCGCAGGATCTTGTACCGGCTCCATCTGTCGTGAGAGGTACCTTCTTGTTTTGCAATTCAGTTGCTAGTGTTTTGATCGATACGGGTGCATCTCATTCCTTTGTGTCTGCTGCATTTGCATCTGTTTTGGAGTTGGAGTTAGCTCAGTTAGCATCTCCTATTTGTGTAGTGTCACCTCTTGGGGGTGAATTGATCTTGAAACAAGGTGTTAGGGGTTGTGATATAGAGGTCGATGATCATAGAATCCCATTTTCCTTTGTAGTTATGCCTATGAAAGGCTTCGATGTTATTTTGGGTATGGACTGGTTATCGTCATACCGGGCAGTTATTGATTGCTATCGCCAGAGGGTCACTTGTTGTACCGTGGGCGGAGAGTGTTTTCATTTTCTGGGGGACCGGGTTGGTAGTGTTTTGCCACCGGGGTATGGTTCGCGAGGGCGGAGTGAGCTTAGTGGTCTACTTGCTAATCTTTCGATTAGTGAGGTGGATGAGACCCAGATTGTGTTGCCAAGGGTGGTTTGTGAGTACTCGGACGTCTTTCCCGAGGATCTTGTTGGGTTGCCACCGCATCGAGAGATTGAGTTCTCTATTGACCTAGTGCCCGGCACGGCGCCAATTTCTATGGCACCTTATCGTTTTGCCCCAGCCGAGTTAGTTGAGTTGAAGATTCAGCTCCAGGAGTTGCTAGATAAGGGCTATATCCGTCCTAGTGTTTCGCCGTGGGGAGCACCGGCCCTCTTTGTTAAAAAGAAAGGTGGTGCTTTGAGACTATGTATAGATTACCGGAAATTGAATCGGGCTACGGTTAAGAATAAGTACCCTATGCCTCGTATAGATGATCTGTTCGACCAGTTGAAGGGTTCCCGTTGTTTCTCTAAGATAGATTTGAGATCGGGTTACCACCAGTTGAGGGTCAGGGAGGAGGATATTCCGAAGACGGCATTCCGTACGCGGTATGGCCACTATGAGTTTCTGGTGATGCCATTCGGGCTCACCAATGCACCGGCAGTGTTTATGGATTTGATGAACCGGATCTTCCGGGAATTCTTAGATCGTTTTGTAGTTGTCTTCGTGGACGACATTCTGATTTATTCACCTTCGGAGGAGGAGCATGAGGAACACTTGAGAGTGGTGCTTGAGTTACTTAGAGCCCATAAGCTTTATGCTAAGTTTGGGAAGTGTGAGTTCTGGCTAGAAGAGGTGAAATTCTTAGGCCATGTGGTTTCGGGGAAGGGGTGTCTGTTGATACATCCAAGACAGAGGCAGTGCAAGATTGGGCACAGCCTAAGAGTGTGTTTGAGATCCGCAGTTTTCTGGGATTAGCTGGGTATTATCGCCGTTTTGTGAAGGATTTCTCCAGGTTAGCTTCACCTTTGACTAGATTGACTCGGAAGGGAGTCAAATTTGTATGGAGTGAGACTTGTGAAAAGTCGTTTCAGGAGTTGAAAGTTAGACTGACCACCGCTCCAGTCTTGATTATTCCGGAGAGAGGGTTGGGTTATGCAGTCTATTGTGACGCCTCACGAGAGGGTCTGGGTTGTGTGTTAATGCAAGAGGGGAAAGTGGTTGCCTATGGTTCACGTCAGTTGAAAATTCATGAGAAGAATTACCCTACGCATGATTTAGAGTTAGCAGCTGTGATATTTGCCTTGAAGATTTGGAGGCATTATCTTTATGGTGAGAAGTTCGAGGTATTCTCGGATCATAAGAGTCTGAAATATCTGTTTACACAGAAAGACTTGAATTTGAGGCAGAGGAGGTGGATGGAGTTCATTGAGGATTATGACTTTGAGTTGCATTATCATCCGGGGAAGGCCAATGTGGTGGCCGACGCCCTTAGCAGGAAACCTGTTGGTGACATAGCTAGTATAGCCATTCGGGAGTGGGAGATGTTGGGTGCACTTGGGGAGTTTGATTTGCTTCTGGGCGAATCCGTTGAGGCTGCGGCCTTGTTTTCTGTTGTTGCGCAGCCTACACTTGTGACTCGAGTGTTAGAGGCTCAGAGGGGTGACCTTGAGGTAGAATCCCTTCGAGAGAAGATCTCCAGTGGGAAGGTTGAGAAGGGTTTGACGGTGTATCCCGACCTGAGTGTGAGATACCGAGACCGTCTGTTTGTGCCGGAGTCTTGCCGAGAGGAGGTACTCCGAGAGTTTCATCATTCACGCCTTGCGGTGCATCCGGGAGGCACTAAGATGTATCGGGATTTGGGTCGCCAGTTTTGGTGGCGGGGTATGAAGAGAGATGTGGCAGCGTTCGTGTCTAAGTGCCTTACTTGTCAGCAAGTGAAGGCCGAACATCAGAGGCCAGCGGGTTTGTTGCAACCCTTGCCTATTGCCGAGTGGAAGTGGGAGCATGTCACTATGGACTTCGTTGTGGGTCTTCCGAGGACTCAGCGGGGTAGTGATGCTATTTGGGTGGTTGTAGACCGGTTGACTAAGTCGGCGCACTTCATTCCTATGCGCGTGAGAGATTCGGTAGATCATCTTGCCGACTTGTACATTCGGGACATAGTGAGGTTGCACGGGGTCCCAGTGACGATCGTCTCAGATAGAGATCCTCGTTTTACTGCTAGGTTGTGGCAGAGTTTGCAGAGTGCCTTAGGCACTAAGTTGACCTTTAGCACGGCTTATCATCCTCAGACTGACGGGCAGTCCGAGCGTACTATTCAGATCCTTGAGGATATGCTTCGGGGTTGTGTTCTTGATTTCAGTGGGTCGTGGGAGAGGCACTTGCCTTTGGTGGAGTTTGCCTACAACAACAGTTTCCAGTCTAGTATTGGTATGGCACCGTTTGAGGCCTTGTATGGCCGACCGTGTAGATCTCCAGTTTGTTGGGCTGAGGTGGGTGATGCACCTCTATTGGGTCCGGAGTTGGTGAGGGAAACGACGGAGAAAGTTGAGCTTATCCGTAAGAGACTTGTTACAGCCCAGAGTCGTCAGAAATCTTATGCCGACCGTAGGAGGAGACCTTTAGTGTTTGAGGTGGGTGATCATGTCTTTCTGAAGATATCACCTAGACGGGGATTGATGAGGTTTGGGAAGAGCGGGAAGTTGTCCCCTCGGTTCATAGGTCCTTTTGAGATCCTTGAGAGGATTGGCGAGGCTGCTTATCGTTTAGCTTTGCCACCGCAGTTGTCCGGAGTACATGACGTGTTTCATGTGAGTATGCTTCGGAAGTATGAGCCGGATCCATCACACGTGTTGGATTGGACTGATTTAGTGGTTGAAGAGGATGTCTCATATGAGGAGAGACCGGTTCGGGTTTTGGATAGGCGGGATCAAGTTTTGCGAGGCAAAACCATCCCTTTGGTAAAGGTTCTTTGGAAACATCACGGGGTGGAAGAAGCCACTTGGGAACGTGAGTTGGAAGTCCGCGAGAAATATCCGGACATGTTTATTGATTTGTAATCTTGTATTTAGATTTTGTAATATTGTTGAACTTAAGAGCTTTACTTATGTCTTAAGTTGGAAAACATTGAGAATGTTTTGGTTTAATATTAGTAGTTTGAAACTTGCTTCATAATGGAAGTGGAATGTCACATTTATAGATTGAATGTGTTTTATATATCATGGAATTTAATATGATATGGAAATGGAAATCACGTATATTGAAATTGTTAAGATTGAAAAAAAAAATGCATAATATTGACGCAGGTTGTAATATATGTTATTTTATATACATATTGTGAGATGCCTCTTGATAAGAGATGAGATGACCAGTATTGGGTCAAGTTGTTCATTATTGTAAAGTCATATTGATAGAATTTGAAAAAAAAAAACTTGTTTTCAAAACTTATGCTAAATTTCGGGGACGAAATTCTTTTAAGGGGGGGAGGTTATAGCGACCCCGGTCTTTTTCCTTTAGATTGTTGTATCCGGACTTAAGTTCCGTGGATCCAGGCATTGTGTATTGTTGTTGTTGTCCTTTAAATTCTTTATTTTTGAGTTATAGGATGTCTTTGGGCAGGTTTGTTTCAGGTTGGTTGGGTTAGACACCAAGGTTGCTGTCCAGAATTTTGGACCTTCGCTCGAGCGAGGAGTTGGTCGCTCGAGCGAGCTGTTGTTTTTGTTCTTCGCTCGAGCCAGGGTTTGGTCGCTCGAGCGAGAGTCTGCGTCTGGGCTTAGGACCTGAGAGATGTGTTTCTTGGCTCGAGCGAGCATTTCTTCGCTCGAGCGAGCGAGGTGTATGTTTTCGAGTTCTTCGCTCGAGCGAGCATTTCGTCGCTCGAGCGAGCTTCTGGGTTGCAGACCTGAAGCATCGAGTTTTTGGCTCGAGCGAGCTTTTCTTCGCTCGAGCGTGGATTTCTTGTGTCTGGTCGCTCGAGCGACCAAGTCTTCGCTCGAGCGAGCCTGTTCAGTTTAAATAGGCAGCAGCGGGATTTTAATCAGTTTTTCTATCTCTTTTTGTTTCCAAACCCTAGGTCCGACTCTTCTCTCTCCCTACACACCTTCTACCCTAGGTTTCATCTAGTTTTAGGGTGTTTCTACCCTAGTCCTTTATTAAAAAGTTAGAGTGGGTCGAGGGCTTCAGTTTAATCTGAACAATTTGGGTTTTGGAGCACTTTGGAGTTTGGGTCATCATCTCCATCTTCTCTTTTTGGGTTATTTCTTCGAGGTAGGGATCTCCTACTCCAATGTATACGTTTTGTTCTGAGTTTTAGCATTTTAATATGTTGGGGGTAGTTTGGTAATTTTGGGAAAAACCCTAGTTGTTGTATTAAATTGAATTGTATGTTTAATTTAAGGAAAATTGGGGAAATTGGTTGAATTCATTGCATTGAGGAATTTATTGATTAAATGGGGTAGTTGATTAATTTAAATCATTTGCCTATTGAATTGTTGATTTATTTATTTCCAGTCTAGAAATAACTGTTTTGGGCTATCGGTGGAGGATAGTCATGATTGTTGTAGACATTGCATGTGGATTAGGGATAACTGGAACTAATCACATTGTTTTAGTCATTAACTTTGACTGTTGAATTAATACAGACATTAAATGTATTGATTGTGTGTTGTATATGTTATGTGTTTACATGCATTGCATTGTTTGGGAGGAGATAGGGGATGTACTCCACGGTTTAGGGGAAGATAGGTGATGGACCTCTAAACCGGATTTTGTTTGGGAGGAGATAGGGGATGGACTCCATTAGCATCACTATTATGTGTGCTTATTTATATTGAAGTGTTTTATTGATACAGCACTAAAATGTGTATCAATCTGGAAGTATGAAGTGTTTTGATATGAGCTGAGTCTCATTTGTGTTGTTGATATTGGACGTAATGTGAATATGCTATATAGTTCACAGTTGTAAGTTTGGTCAGGTTCTGAGCCATATTGATAATAATGGAAATTGATAAGTGTCATAGACATTAGTGTCTTAAGACTGTATGTTGATATAATTGATTACATTGTTAACCATCTATTAAATGCTAGGACTTTATTCAATGCTTATATTTGGTTTAGTATTTTTCTACTGGGCTGTGGCTCACCCTTTATGGGAACATCATTTTCAGGTTCAGGTGATAAGCTACCTCCAAGGACTTAGCTTGGAAGGACTTGGATTTGAAGATTAGATTAGTTTTCTGTTTTTATTTGAATTACATGTAAACATTCAAACCTAGGGCTTTATTTGTATTTGAGTTAGAACTCATATTTTTGTGTCCAAGTGTTTGCTTGGCAAGATGTAAGCCTGTAGGGCATTTATTATGATGTTACATGTAATGTTTTCATTTCATAATACTCTGATGATTGAGATAATACAACGTTTTCTTTTAATAATGCAAGTCATTGTTATATGTCTAATGGGTTATTTTTGAGGGCGTTACACCTGCCATGGTTAAAGCTCATCAGATCCCAACTGCTCCAGTCACTCAAGGAAGCCAACTTCCTCCAGTCAATCTTGGAAGCCCATCATCCAGTTCTTCCAAGCCCAAGTCATCCAAATCAAAGATTAAATCCAAGTCAGCAAAGCCCAGTTCTGACCAGCCCAAGTCAAAAGATAAATCCAAATCAAAGGTTAAGCCCAAGTCCAAGTCATCCAAAGATGAACTCCTCCAAATGGCTCGTTTACTCATGGCCCAAGCCAAATCAGACTCGGATAACAGCAGTTCAGAAGGTGGTTCAGACGGTTCAAACTCTTCTGAAGGTTCAACTACTCAAAATCCATATGGACCCGAGTTCCAAGATGCTCAGGACCCATATGCTTAATTCAGTCATTGGATTCTATATAGCTATAATTATCAACTTCAATCAATACTCGTCTTTTGAGAAAAGTTGCTGATATATATATCTATATTTGATTCCCTCAGTCACATGCCTTCAAGCAATGAATAGTAAAAAAGTCAACTTTACTGTTCACTATTCATCAAAAAGTCAACATTACTATTCATCATTCATCATGATTCATTCCACCGACAAATTCAGTACAGTAAAAGCTTTAATAATTCACCGAAAGCAGCAGACAACTCCCATGTGCTTCTGATGCTCCTTTCAAGTCAAGACTATTCACTCATAAGGCTCACAGCAATCACTCACAAGGCTAACAGTGGTGGTCTCTTTTGATTATAAAAGGGCCTCTTCAGTCAAGAATAAGGTAGAGTTAGAAAAATTGAGAGCATCCCTTCCTCAAGAGAAAAACCTATCTCTGTAATTTTCTTTTCAAGTCCGTTTTCAAGTTATGTATTTTGAAGAATTGTTAGTTTCAATCCATTAAACAATTGTAAGTTTATTAGTATTATTTAATGTTTATTTAAATAATACTAAAAATAAGTTAACAGTTTAAATAAACATTAATAATAAAACTTAACATATGCACATCAAGTAGCATAAAATCACATAACCACATAACAAATAACGGGTTGCCACTACGAAGATGGTTAGTCGTTCTAGAAATCCTTTTAGACCTATTAGAAATCACATTGATCAAGTGCATTTCCAATGAGATTTCTAAGAAAACTTCTGGACCCGACACAACATCCTCGAGACTCAACCCCATGCCCACATAAACATATAACATCTTAGCACATAAGCATGTTATCACATAGAATGCAAACGTCATTCACAATCACGAGGTAAACCCAACTATGGTGAAAACCACTTCCCACGAGCCAAGGTATTTAAACCCAGTTTGCTCTGATACCAAGTTGTCACACCCCGCATTTTATTACTCAGATAAGATTATCACTATTCATTAATTAAGTTCATTTACAAATGACAAGTCATCCTTTGATGAAATGGTGAATAATTAAATATACATATTCCCGCTCGTTGTATAACAAAGACATTTACATACAAATAAAATAAATGCCTTGAGGCTTACAATAAATAAGAGAGCATTGCTCTTTACAAAGCATAGAACTCAGCCAAAGAAACAATTAAAAAACACTATGGCTCATCACCACTTTATAACCATGCCAAGTTGTTTGATCCTCAAATCTGAAAACACTTCCTATACACATGTACAGGTAGGGGGTGAGCAACCACTAGCTCGTCAAACAATCTCATATTATAACATTAGAAATATGCTGGTACAAATATACTCATACATATACGTGAAATCATATCATGTCAAAACCATATGATTCTATTACATAATCTCTTAAATCCAATTTATTTAATTAACCACAACTAGTTAACTTAAATAAATAAACATGCTTCAATGGCAACATGACACCCTTTTCAATTTATTCAATTACATCATTGTCAATTGAATCAAATAATTAAACAATTCATAATGACATCTAACAAAGCATCAAATATATTTTATACAATCTTATGGATGAATGCATATGCCATGTCATGCTCAAAATATTTTTCTTATCTTTTGAAAATCTTGTGCACAATGCCAATTTGAAAACACATTAATCCAACAATTTCAATATAATTTCAAGGATGGTAAATGCGATTCAGGTAATCCCTAGGTTGGTGTCTGCAAGTAGGCATACCGAGCACTATCAAATCCCTACTTTACCGGTCTCTCACCGAAAGGCACATAGTACCTCCTCCGTGCTTGTTTTCGGTCTTTCATCATGGACACTCAGGCCAACTTAAACCAATATCAAACTACACTCTCTATCTGGACTTACCAACGTATTTACCCAAAACAAATCAAAATGATCTTGTTTCACAAAAACAATTCCTTTCTCAAAACAATAGTTTTCAATTGCAATTTGAAATCCATGATAACAATGAAATGGAATGGAAATGCAATATATAACAATGCATTTGAAAAGTTCCAATTTCAATTCCACCACACAATATTCCATTGTGATCAATTTTCATATCTCTATCAATGTAATATCCTGATACAATCCCAAGAGACAATATAATAATGTCAATGTTCATGTATATACCACATGTAAATCAACAACTTCCAACTTGGTCTTTTCAAGACACTTTAACAATATCCTTTTCAAGACAATTCAACAAAATTCTTTATATAAAACAAACTTCCAAAATCAAACATTTTATTACCTTTCCAAGGATCTCCTCATTTAAATAACAACACGGTAATCATCTACCGCTTACCAAAACCAAAACTTCTAAACAATAGGTCATCAATAGTAATAACATATAACACCAAAGCGAGTTTAAGGTTTCATTAATTTCTAATTCACATACTTTATCAATGAAATATAATCACAATCTTTCCAAAACTCATCCCCTTCCCAAACATTAAATAGAATCAAATTCCCATTTTTCTCATGCAAGTAAAATCTCGGGATCTTCAAGTTCAATCATAATTCTCAATAAGCATAAGTGAATATTCCAACATTTAATCAATTATATCAAAATCTTCTCTTGACTATAATTATAAAATATAACGCGAGTCTTCACTTTCCAATCATCAACATTAACCCCATCAAATTAAACCAAGGAAAAATAAATAAATAAATAAATAAAATTTTTGATAACTCCTTTTTTTTTAAACCAATTCATCCATTTGCTCCAAATGAGCTAAAATCACATTCCTTTCTTTTCTTGTCAAAATCCACCAAAACAATTTGAATATCTCAGATATGAATTTGAGGTAATATTATGATTATAGCGACCCCGGTCTTTTTCCCATTTGATTATTGTATCCGGACTTACGTTCCGTGGATTCCGCTGTTATATTTGTTGTTATTGTCCTTTAATTCCTTATTCTTGGGTTATAGGATGTGTTTAGCAGGTTGGTTGCAGATTGGTTGGGTTTAGAAACCAAGTCTGCATGTTCAGTTTTTGGCTTGGTCGCTCGAGCGAGCTTCTCTTCGCTCGAGCGAGGTCTTCATTTTTGGTTCTTCGCTCGAGCGAGCTTTCCTTGGCTCGAGCGAGCGATTGCGTCTAGTACTTAGACCTGAGAGATGTGTTTCTTGGCTCGAGCGAGAATTTCTTCGCTCGAGCGAGCGAGGTGTATGTTTTCGAGTTCGTCGCTCGAGCGAGCATTTGGTCGCTCGAGCGAGCTTCTGGGTTGCAGACCTGAAGCATCGAGTTTTTGGCTCGAGCGAGCTTTCTTCGCTCGAGCGTGGATTTTTGTGTTTGGTCGCTCGAGCGACCATGTCTTCGCTCGAGCGAGCCTGTCCAGTTTAAATACGCAGAAACGGTTTTAAATCATTTTTTTTTACAAATTTTGATCCAGAAACCCTAGTTACGAGTTTTCTCCCTCCCAACTCACCTTCTCTCCTAGGTTTGATCTAGTTAGGGTGTGTTTTTACCCTAGTTGCTTTACAAATAAGATAGAGGAGAGTGAGGGCTTTCATTTAATCTGAACGGTTATTGATTTGGAGCACTTTGGAGTTTGGGCTATCATCTCCGACTTCTTCTTTTTGGGTTCTTGCTTCGAGGTAGGGATTTCCTACTCCATTTATACGTTTTAATCCTAGGTGTTGGTATTTTGGTATGTGGGGGTAGTTTGGTAATTTTGGGAGAAACCTTAGGGTTTTGTAATAGATTAATTTATGTAATTAATTTAAAGGAAGATTGTGGAATTTAGTTTAATTCATGGAATTGGGGAAATTTAGTGAATTGATGATATAGTTGGGTAGTTTAAATACTTACCTATGAGAATGTTGAATTTACATTCATTGTTGTATTTATTTCTTGTTTAGAAATAACTGTTTTGGGCTATCGGTGGAGGATAGCCATTGATTGTTGTAGACCTTGCATGCGGCTTAGGTATAACTGAAATTGAGTCAATTGGTTGACTGTTGATTTAATACAGAACATTACTTGTATTGATTATGTGTTGTATATGGCAATTATGTGTTTCATTGCATATGCATTTTGTTTTGGAGGAGATAGGGGATGAACTCCACGGTTTAGGGGAAGATAGGGGATGGACCTCTAAACCGGATTTGTTGGGAGGAGATAGGGGATGGACTCCAGTAGCATCATTCACATGTGTGCTTATTGATTATAGCAATATTGCTATTTGTTGTTGATATGATACATCATTATAATGTGTATCAGTTGGAAGTATGGAAGTGTTGTGGTTTGAGCTTTAGTCTCATTTATTTTGTGACATTTGGATCACTATTATAGTTGGCCAGGTTCTGAGCCATAATGATATAATTGGAAAGTTGAATAGATATTGGAAAGTGAAAAGTGTCATAGACAATATGTCATAGACAATGTAGACATTCGTGTCATGAAATTGGAAATTGATTATCTTGTGTTAACCATGTATCGAATGCTAATGCTTTAGTTAATTCTTATGCTTGGTTTAGTATTTTTCTACTGGGCTGTGGCTCACCCTATATGGGAACTTCATTTTCAGGTTCAGGTGGTTCACTACCTCCAAGGACTTAGCTTGTGAGGATTTGGACTCGAAGACTTGCTTTATTTGTTTTAGTTGTTTTATTTGAATAACTTGTAAACTTTCAAACCTAGGGCTTTATTTGTTTTTGAGTTAGAACTCATGGATTTGTGTCCAAGTATTGGCTTGGCAAGATGTAAGCCCATAGGGCATTTATTATGATGTTTTTATTTCATGGTACTCTGATGAATGGAATAAGATACTTTATTTCCTTATAATTCCGCATGTTAATATTATGTATTATGGGTTTATTTTTGAGGGCGTTACAATGATAACATAACTCAACTAGTAAAACTAGGGACCAAATACCATACCACATCAACCTAATCTCGCTTATTTCTCCAAATCTCATACTTGGTCAACTTCATCACTTTTAATCTCATAAT
This sequence comes from Camellia japonica, assembly GCA_030407325.1. NCBI lineage: Eukaryota > Viridiplantae > Streptophyta > Magnoliopsida > Ericales > Theaceae > Camellia > Camellia japonica. The sequence goes on from JAPPVO010000029.1 coordinate 37,457,969, forward strand.
ATTAAAAGTTAGGAATCAAACCCAATAACACCCCTTTAATTATGAAGAATTTAAAGTATTAACTAAACTAATTTAATTCATCAAATTCGAAAGTTCATTATATTCACCCTCTTCCAAGTTAATAACACCAAACATAACTTCACATGTCTCATCACTCAAATATACCCATATTTCATGCCTAGCCAATTTTTCCCAAATCTCTAAAAATAACAATTTCAAAACATTTCTTAAATTAATAAATCAACATGATATTTACATCAAAATTTATGAAACATGCTGTAGACACCCCATTTTTGACCATCCTCAAGGCTTGGACGTCACCGTTGGAACACTCGGTGATTATCCATGTTTGTGTTCGTTTGGAGTTCCCGGAGTTCTCGGCTGCGCGCGCCGTGCCTCAGGACCTCCGGACTCGACCGTTTGTGTTTGGTTTTGCACCAAACACTTGTGTTTTGCCTTGGAAGGGCAGGGAATGCTTTGTGAGGCATCCCTACACACCACCGGCTGGGGCTAGAGGCCACCGGCTGGCTAGAGTTTCAATCGGCACTATATTGTGCCGGTCGGCACTATTTTGTGCCGGTCGGCACTATTTTTGGCGAAATGACCATTTTGCCCTGCCGACTACTGTGCACTTGCTTTCTGAGATATTTTCAGACAACTTTGTAGCTTTTGCTCCCCTCCATACACGTGTGTGGAGGGGATGCACTCCTTCCAAGCTTGTTTGACAAGCTTTGCAATGCTTATAAGAGGGGAGCTTCTCCTCTTGGTTTAGGGTTGGCTCTTGAGAATCAAAAACCAGAGCTTAGATACACATATCTCTGTCATATATCTATATCATCATCTCCCTCCCCTTGTGTGTGTGATCTAAGGCCAAAAAGTGTGATTTTGTCCTAGTTTTGCTCCTTTACACACACCATTACACCTTAGCTTGAGTTTGAGAGACTTGGAAGGTTATTTGTGTTGGTTTTGGACTGGTTTTGAGCACTAGAGAGTGGCTGCACCACTTGTTCTTCAAGGGATCTTCAAGGGTAAGAACATCACTTTATATTCCCCATTCTTGCAACCTTTTTTTACCCTCTTTACTTTGTGTTTTTGAGTTTGTGTTTAAGATAAAAAAAGTCTTGTTTTTACTTGCTCAATAACATTCATTAAGGTCATTTGTCCATTTGAGTGAAGCCTCACTCTTTTAGGCTTTGTTTTGGTCCTTTTGTGCCTTTTCTTGGAGGCCTTGCTTGCTTGGTGTCCTTTGGCCTTCTCACCACTGAAAACCAGTGGGTTTTCAGTGGTGAGGATGTTATTTTCAAGCCTCATTTAAGGGAGAGACACCCCTCTCCCCTTGGTCCTTTGCATGCCTTTGTTTTAGGCTCATAGCATAACATGTATGCACGCTTGTTTTAGCTTCATTTCAGAGTTTCATTATGTGTTTTAGGTCATGTTGAATCTCTGTTTTTAGTTGATTTCGTGGCCTCTTGCATGCCTCTCATGTTTGCTTTGAAGTGCTCTATTATGCTTAGAAGTATGTCATGTCTTTGAGCCATGTTCCTTTGCATGTTCTAGTTTGATCTCATGAAGATGTTTAGCGTCTATTTGTCATGAAAAGGGGCTGTGAGCCACTGTTCTTGACACTTTTGGTATGCTTAGTGTGTGTATTTTGCATGTTAGGCTTGTAAGCCTTGCTTGTATGGAGCTCTAGCATGTTTAGCTTGTTTTGATCCATTGATTTGGCATCATATTAGACCCTATTTCAGTCCATTAGTCATGTCTATATGTTGGTATATGTGGCTTAGTTCATGCTTTAAAGGTATGCTCTTGTATGCTTAGGAATTGGCCTTGTGCATGTTCGCATACTTAGTGTATTCTAGCATTTTGCATGCTTATTGTACTAGTCATATAGCATTTGACATGCTTTGCATCTTCATGCCATATTACATTATTGATGTATGCTTGCATGAGTTGCATTCCATGGCTTGGTTTGGGGTTGTCAAACCAAGCATGAAGATTGAGAGGAGTTCACACTTTAAGTGGTGAAAACTTATCTCAATCCTCATATCACTAAGGCCCTTGACCTCCACATGATAGGGACTTAGTCTTCATTTGTTTGTGTTGCATGCATTTTACACCAAAATAGCAATCTTGGTCCCCTAGGCTATCATGCATCAAATGTATAATTGGTAGCCCTAGAATCAAGAGCCATGCCTCTTTGAGTCCTTAAACATGATAGGAGGTATTGGACATGCTGACATATGCCTAAAAAACCATGCCTTGCATTGTTGTCTGCTGCTGCTGTCAAAATCTGTCCTCTGCAGGAATTTTCTGCCGGCCGGCAGTAGGTAGTGCCGACCGGCACTATTTTTGTGCCGATAAACATCAAAAGCAGCCGGCGATCTAATGGATCAGCCGATGATCACTCTGTCCAGCCGGTGGGGTATTTCAGACTATTTGGAAGATGTTCCAGAATGTTGAGAATTTTTGGAGAGGCAGAGCAGTAAAAACAGAGGCAGCAGTGTTAGGGTGCGGCTTTTCCGGGCAAGGCGGATCGAGCACGCATCATTCGCGCATCCCAAGGCAGGGCTGAGGCCCCTTTGCATTTATTTATTTGCTTTGATTTCAATATTTAGAATTTTGTAATAATTAATTTATTCGTTTATTTCTTTCGGGTCTGTATTATTTATTTATTCGGTCCCTCCGAGTGAGGGCAAAAATGTAATAAGTGTGGGTGCGTGGGCATGTATGTCTTCCAATCCTCATCTCTCTCTAACCCTTTTATTTACCTGCTTACAATGGTAGATTAGGGCATGTTTGATTAGCATACCTTATGCAATGCATGCGTGCATTCATGCATTTGTTTACATGCACCGGGCTCGGTACATCATACAAACTGCATTGTAATTTTCAATTCCAAATTGAATACGTGCTATTCGCACATTTCACATGCCATGTTTAGGGTTAGCCGAGCCTACTCTAGATTGCATCTATGCCTGCGTTGCATTAGCCACTTAACATGAACTAGGTCATGCATGTTTGCTAACCTGGTTTTTTGTTTCGGCACGGAGTACGATGTAAGTATTTACGCTTTAGCATACCACATGCGTGTGAATGTTGCCATGACAGTATGCTTACCATGCGGCTAAATGCTTACATGAGATAAACTGTTTGAATGCCTGTGGGTGGAGGTTGGATTGCGTGAGTTGGAACAACTCATTGAAATCCGAATTTTAGCCTACTTGCGAGTAGCACAAAAACCAACACGTTTTTCGAGACAAAACGGATATGCAATGTGTATTTCCAAATTAGGCAATCTAGTCTATACTTTTGTGTTGTGCGCATCACATAGTAATTCTAGGCTAATAATTGGAATAAGAACGCATAATGTTTTCAAAAACGGATATCACGATAAGTAGAGGCCGGTCTTCGGACCGGGCGAAAGGGGGTGCTCATAGCTGACCTTCCCCGATCGTACCCAAGCTCCCGAGCCAAGTCACTTTGGTGATGACGGACATGTGGCCTTCGGCACCGAGTCAGGGTTTCCTAAATTCCCCATTTTAAAAATATTTAGGTGGCGACTCTGTAATCTGGCAAAGCAGTCCATGTTTGGCACTACTTTTCAAAAATCTGTTTTTCTTCAAAACGATTTGCCAGAGGTGGACTCTTTGGTTCAAGATTTAGAACCGCGACAAACAAAAAGGAGAGTCCGAACTGTAGCCGAGGTCCCCCGCGGACGTGCTACAGTTTCTGGCGACTCTGCTGGGGAGTTTAGAGAGCTTGACTCGAACTCGTGATATCCTGTTTTGACTACACTTATGTGTTTCTTTGCATTGCATGTGCATTGGTGCGCCTAGGACACCGTGTTGGCCATCTGCTATTCCTGAGCGGTTTGCCGGAGGCTTGTCTTGTCAAGGCATGACCATAAGGCTGACCGGTTGCGGGCTCTGCCAGTATGGGAACACAAACCCCGGTTTTACCGGGGCACCCTTTTCGACCATTCGACCTAGTGCATATTCGGAATCCATAGTGACCATTCCAAACTAGGACAGGTTGCTTACCCGATATAGGTTGTTTGAAACCGCTGCGTGCGTAGTGAAACCCTAGCTCCTGACAAAATAGGACAGGGAAACCCTACCCCAACATAGGGGTGTATTGGCTCTCTTTTACATGCTATGTGCTTTTAGAGTGTGTCTCTGCAGGGGAACGCATATATCAGTTTACAAGTTTGGGTATCCGGCTCGAGGGCATCGGTTCAGTGTTGTTGAGGATCAGTCATCCGTGGGTATCCGATTCAGACTTTTGGGTCAGAAATTCAGAAACATTGATCAGTGTTTGAGAAACAGTGTACCCGGGTTATGGCTATATATTATAATCCCAACCGTGTGTTGTGTGTTTTTTTATTTTATGCCGTTATGCTGTCCGATTTTCTGTTATTTATACGCTTTATTATTTTATTATTACTAGGTAGTTGAGCACGATTGCTTCTGACCCAGTAGATACTCCCCAAGCACTCTGGACTAGAGGTCGCCGACTCCATCGATCTGAGGATCTGATAGACGGACAACCGGTGTATTACTCACTACCCCCGGTTACTAAACGGAGGTCAGTCAGGCAAAAGGCACCAGTTCAGCATTCAGTACAAAGGGCTTTGTCTACCCCACCTGTGTACAGTAGGGATCAGGACTCCGCTCCTCCACAGAAAGAGAATATACACCGATAACTCAGTCAGAGCAAGGCAGTATGGCTAGTTTAGAAGAGATGGTGCGCCACCTTCAGGAAAGCATGAAAGCAATGCAGCAGGATGCCGTCCGTCAGGCAGATTTCGCCAGGCAACAGGCCACAGTTGTGAGGGAACAGGCAGAGACAATTGCCAGGCTAGAGCAGCAGACCGGAGCGTCTGCTTCGCATCCAGTTCCTCCCCCGCCAGGAGTTCCTAACGTCGGGGAGACAGCCAATGTTCAAACTGATACAGAATTGCCCACAGGACCACCCCCACCTCCAACCCTACCTCAGATCCAACCTCAGCTATCAAAAACACCTACCAACCTACCGGACTCTCCCTTTGAGTTCGAGACTGATCCTACCGCACTGAAGTTGAGCAAGCTTGAAAAGCTGTTCAAGAGATCACAGGGGGTCAAGACTATCCCTGATATTGAAGATGGTTACACCGATGCAGCTGTGACGCTGCCCGACAGATTCAAAATGCCTCATATTGATCGGTTTGACGGGTCCGGGACCCCATGGTGCACTTGAGATTGTTTTCAGATGTCCTAAGGCCAATGGGCCTCAGTAGGCTTCAGAAGTTGTCTTTGTTTGGCCGGACCCTATCAGGTGTGGCGGCCATTTGGTATGCCAAGTTGGAAGATGACGTCAAGAGAAATTGGGACGAAATGGCTGAGGCCTTCATCGCACAGTATTCGTATAATACACAGATTGAGATTACGACCCGTGATCTCGAGACGACTAGGCAAGAGCCTAAGGAGAGTTTTTCAGAGTTTGTAACCAGGTGGAGGGCCAAGGCTTCGATGATGGCCTTGAGGCCTACGGACAAAGACCAGATTCGGATGATTGTGCGCAATCTTCAGCCGAAGTTGATGCAAAAGATGATAGTTCTCCCCTTCCTTACTTTTTCTGACCTTCATGAAATGGGGGTGCAGATTGAGGACGCCTTAAAGCAAGGCTTGATTGACAACGACCGGGAGCAACCCCGACGAACTTTCAACCGTGGTAGCAATGCAGGCCCGAATGGCACTACTACTACGAGAGCCACCGAAGTAAGCATGGTCACCGCCAATCCCCCTCAAAGAAATACGGCAGCTGCGCCATTTTCCGGCGCGTCCGGAAGCAACCCACAAACAACCAAATACCCACCCAGAAACACCAGAACCTTCGCCCCACTATATATGCCCCTATCCAAAGCTCTGGGGGTTCTGATCAAGAAAGGGCATCTGAAGCCCCTGGAGCCGCAGCCCTTACCAGAAAAACTTCCCCCTAACCACAACCCGGCCAAGTACTGTGCGTTCCACCAACAGCACGGCCACGACACCGACCAGTGTTATCGGTTACGTCATGAGATTCAAGATCTCATTGATAATGGGGTGATCCTGCCTCCTGAAAAACCCAATGTTACCACAAACCCTCTCCCCACACATAACCAAGCTCCACCGCCCAAAAGACTCAATTTCATCCATATTGGGGACGTGTTCTACGACCCTAGTATCTATATCACACCTACCCACCTCCCTAAACCAGAAGTATTTCTTCCTGATTGCACCGCCTTGTGCATGATGGACGTCTTCGAAACCCAACCGAAACCAGCGGTGGTGACCATCGAGAACAGGAGAGAGGAAATCCCAAAGGAAAGGAGGATTGTTGGGCCAGAATCTGCGGGATTTGGAATTTGTATCAAGAAAACATATAGTCCGGGTAGACTACATTTCATCAGTAGGCCAAGATGGGCCCGGAGTAGAATTGCCAACAGAGGGAGAATTGTGTGTGATTCACGGAGATATTTTGGGCAGGGAACAGATAATGTAACAGCTGTGGGGGAGGACCTTGCCGAACTCCAAGTTTTTACAGTGACCAGGACCCAGAGGATGCGACAGTCGCATGGTTTGATTATGAGAATTCAGCCGAAGTTACCGGGTGTGGCGATACGATCAACCTGATGTGATAGAGAATTTCAGGCAGAGCAGGGCCCGGTAGGGCAGGAATGTCAGTAACGGCCGGGAGGGTCGAAGAGCAGAACACATCCGCCGGGGGGCGCGGTGTTCGAGAATTTCGCCCGAGATTGGAACATTTTGAGTGCGGAGATGATGGAACAGTCAGTCATGCCAGAACAAGCAAGTTTGAAGATTCCGAGAGACCAGGAAAGCAAAGGCCCCTGTGAGGGTTGAAACTGCTGTGTGCATAGGAACCGAGAATACCTCAGGTATGTGGATGAAAGGTGCTGCGAGCACAAGAACAGCTGTACCAGAGCCGGACAGGTGCCTGTCGGCCGCTAATGGAATGTGGTGGGAAGACGAAGATTTATGTCTTGCTCACACCGACGAAGATGGGGGAATAACCGACCTGATAACACTTGGTACCTCGGCGAGGTTGACCACATGACACGGATGTGGGCGGTATTTTAAACCCCCACACTTTAGATCAACCGGAAGCCTCGGGAAAGGACAGAGAAGCTGAGAAGCAAAAAGAGAAGCAGCTTGAAGAAGAAGCTGTACTCAAACAGCTGAAAAAGATACAGGCGGACATCTCTATTTGGGGCTGCTCATGGCTTCGCGAGTACATAAGAGGCTGTTTTATCAGCCATGGACAAAGCAAAACTTTCGATAGAAACCACGCCAGAGCAGCTGGTGGATTGGTCTTCCTGGGGGAGGTACCCCGATGCTGACCTTTTCCGACAAAGAACTTCCGCCCGAGGGCGTGAATCACAATAAACCCCTCTACATCTCCGTGGAGTGTAGGAATAGTGGATACCGGTGGTTTGCTCGTTGATACAGGGTCCGCCATCAACGTTTGCCCGGCAAGAACAGCTTACGCGATTGGTTTGAAGGTCGCGGATTTTGTACCGACAGCCCAGGTCATCAGGGCATTATGACAACACAAGCCGAGAGGTGATGGGACCGTTTAAAATCCAGACCAAGGTTGGGCCGGGACAGCAAGAGATAGATTTTCATGTCTTAGAAGTGCCAGCGACTTTCAATTTGTTGTTGGGGCGGCCGTGGCTGCATCAAGTAAAGGCAGTATCATCTACTTTGCATCAAATGGTGAAATACCCCTACGGGAAGGGAGATAGCCATCGTCTTTGGGAATTCGTCAATCCACCCGCCACCAGAGGTGTCCACGCCTGTTCTAGAAATCGAGCATGGTATGGAAGATGTGTTCATATCGGGTTTTACCTTGCCGAGGCTCAGGTCGTACGGAATGTTATGGCTACAAATGAAGAGATATATGTTAGTGCCCAAGCAGTGTATCTCATGAATAAGCTCCAATACATCCCCGGGATGGGATTAGGAAGAGCGGCCGCAAAGGTATCGCAGCGTTGCGAGGTGCCGCACAACCCCCATACCTTTGGCCTGGGATATACGCCCACCAAGGAAGACTGGGGTAAGAAAAGGAAAAGAGACGGCTGCAAGAGCCAAGGCGAAACAGATGGGAAAACCCTTTGAATTAATGCATCGGCCCATCC